>JAYJLV010032199.1:0-28233 GCA_036873485.1 Torymus texanus | reverse complement strand
AAAGAGGAAGAGAGAGAGAGAGAGAGAGAGAGAGAGAGAGAGAGAGAGAGAGAGAGAGAGAGAGAGAGAGAGAGAGAAAGGGAGGGAGAAAGCTTCGATGGCATAGTCCTGCACGCACACACGATCCACAAGCGCTGAGCCTCTGGCGTTGCTCTCCAGTTGGATTTTTGAGACAGATGAAAAAGCTCTCCGGGAGATTGGCAAAAAAAGTGAATTTCGTACGAATGAACGCGATCGATGCGCGTGCTATTCGCATATTGAGGGAGAGCCGAAGCGAGAGATAGAGAGAGAGAGAGAGGGAGAGAGAGAGAGAGAAATAGCGATGCGTGGAGCTCTCTAATGGATGTTTCGAGCTGCGTCGGCGCTATATGCGCCAATTAAATAGTCACGATGGGAAATTGCAATGTAATTGGAAAAGAGCATGCATGATTTTCGGTAAAGTGATTAATACGCTTCGCCTTTTATTATTTGCGTCCATAACGCAATTTTGAAGAATAATCGTTGCGGGTTGTGGGTTCCGACTGAAAAGAAGATGTCTTGTACGATAAAATAAGCATAAATATTCCTTTGACATATTCGCATTGTTGAAACGTTTATGGTTATTGTAATGCAAATAGAATACGATAAAAATAGCTTGAACTGACGCAATTTACAATGCAAAAATAAAAAGTATTTTTAAAGCGGTAGTATTTTTTACTTTATAGTTCGTTCGGTTTTCAGTAGAATTCAACCAGCAGTACGTAATACACTTAGCCCTCCGACCACAAATCAGTGGTCCAACAACTGATGCATCGAGATAGGGGCTTCCCCCTTTCTCGTTCCGAATAGTTTAGACACTCATCCACCGGATCACGGGAAAAGAGCAAAAGGGGAATACGTAATGCCACAATACATGATTCAGAGCGATCGAATTTCACGTTAGTCGAAGCTTTCAATCCTGAAATGTTTTAATAACGTGAGCATTTATCTCTTAATCTTATAAGTGTAGAACAAAATTTTAGCTCTCATCTCTTTAAAAATAGCATCGTGATGTCTTAATCCAGTACTGCTGTATATTTTGAATAAAGGGGAGATACGAATCGCAAACAAAAATTTTAATAGCATACACGGAAACAAACGCTTATCTAACAAACTTATTTGCATTAGTCGAAACAACTGGTTTAAGAAATTGTTAAATTAGTATGAAAAAACTAAATTCGGTTTTATTTACAGTAAGAATAAATTTATATTTAAAATAGGCTGATGTACATTTGGAAAATGAAATTTGGAATTTTTTTCCAAGTTATTTCTACCGATATGGTTGTGAATAAAACTAATTTGTCATTTACAAGTTAAATCGATTGTATGAAAAATGGAATCAATCATTTATTTGGTCCATTTATGGGTAAAAATTTCCTGTAACATGCACTAGTAACGATTCCGTATTTTTGCTGTTACTATATTGCACTTTCACAATTTTGTAAAATAAAAACAAGGATTTTTTAAAATATACACATTCACAAAATCTAGAAAATACACGAGGTACAGTTACATTTTTTTGTTAATCTGTTAAAATTTGAAGTTTCTTCTATGACAGATTACATAAAACAAATATCGAAAAAAATGGTATCTTCGCCGACCAAAAAATGACGATGATAAAACGTTTTACATTGGTTTACAATTTCCTAGAAATTCACGAGGTTTTATATTACCAACTATTACACTAGAAAATCAAACAATGGCACAACAAACGAAACAATAAAATTCTCAGGATTATTATTTGATCATCATACAATAACATAAAACATTGAATATAACAAAGTAAAGTACCAAGAAATTGTAAATTGAACTTGCTAAACAAAACCTATAACAATTTCTAGTCGCAATTATAAAATTCCATGTAAATCTGCCTTAACAATTGGGTATATTTTCTTCATTTCCAATAAATCCCACTACAAAAGCACATACAACGAAAAATTTAAATAAAATCACCCACGAAAGAACAGAGTTCGCAATCTCTTGGTGCACCATAGATATTTTACGTTATTCCCCAATTAAACAAGTATTTTGCAAAACCTTGACATAAATATAACTCTCGGCAGCTCCTCACACGCGCATCGACTATCTTATCGAATTCTGCGAATCGCGCAAATGAGTTAATCCAGTGCATTCAACGAAAATCCCCTCCTATATATACTACCTCTGTTCTTCCCAGGTTGAAGTACGAGCAGTAGCAGCAGCAGAGGCTTCACCTCTCTTTCTGCATAAACGCTGCACGCGTTCGCACACTAATCCCAGGCTCTCTTCCTCGTTCCTCTCTCGCGGAGCTTGATAAAAATTCATGAATTCGCAGTTATAAAATTTTCTGACTGCTGCTCCGCGACAACGAACGCGCGCGTAGCAGCATAATGCTTGCCTGACGGCGACGACGACGACGACGACGAGCGCGAAAGAGGAAGAGCCGCACTGAAACTGCCATTAATAACTTTAAACCACAGCGAGCGGACCACACCGCGTGAGTTTCAATGAAATTAATGCACAGCCTTGCACGCGCGCGTACTTGCTTGAAAAATACATATATATATACGTCGGTAAAAACAGTATCTCGATCAGAACGATCCTTCGGTTAGGGGTTTTATATATATATGTATATATGTGCGTTGAGAGAGAAAAGGAGCATACCGCGTGATGGAAGAGCAGCGCTTGACTGCGCGTCGCCAAGTGCCGTTTGAGAACTTTTCCATTTAGAACAACGCGCGCGTTGCCGACGGGGAATGGGAGATACGTATATATACATACGTATGTGCATGCAGATTCGCGAGCCCAGTGAATGTGAATCTGTATGTACGTGTGTGTGTGTGTGTCGCGGTACAGTCGAAATCGGATCGCATCGAAATTTGTTGGAACGCTAAATCTGCTCGTAAAGTTCGAAACGATACTTTTTAGTGCTCGAGATTTTTAGCAGATTACGATTTTTTTTTTGCCTCTGCGTGATCCCGTCGCTTGAGCGCGTTGCTCGTTTCAGCGAAACGCGCGTATTTCGGCGTACGTATATATATACGAGCGAGCGCGCGTACTCGAGATCTGTAGGAGTGTGTATGGTTTTTGCGTGCAGAGCCCGGCGCCAAGTTTACGCGTTTTATTTTGCGTCCGTGAGTGTGCGCGCGTAGGAATGTCGTCGTGTTCGTTTGGACGCGTGTGCATGCAGTCGGCTCTTCTTTTTTTTTTTTTTTTTTTTAATTTTTTTTCGAATCGTAAAACGCGAGTTGACGAAAGAGTAATTAAGTTTCCTCGTTGATGTGTAAAATTGGTCCAACGATTTAGCTGTCATTTTTTTTTTTTTTAGATAACCGTTGGGGCGAGGGTCGCGGGTAACTTAATGGAATAATCGGCTTTGCGCTCGCGCACGCTCGCGTTCGCGAATGAGATAAAGTTCGCATTTGAATTATGTAGTTAAATACTTTATTAATCTGAGCTTTAAATTATGTTTGCGAAAGAAATTGCGGTTTACTGAATAAAGAACGCGCGTTGAGAGAGAGCAAACAAAATATAAGCTATATCTTTATTAAAATGAGATTATTTATTTATTCGCATTTTCATTTTCCTAATGATAGAAAGATAATCGCGTTATAAATCGATTAAAAATAAATCGAGCTTACCTTAAGAAAATACAGTTTATTATATATTTCTTTCGGAAAAAAATTAAGCAAATGTACTTTTATTTTACTTTCAATTAGTAGTTCTTTGGAAAAATCATGATTTTATGAAATTTTATTGTTTCTTTAAGAATAATACTTGCTAATATAGTTAGAAACAGCTTTTATAAAGTATAAATATAGATATACAGCTCTATCACATAATTATTCATATGAACTAACCCTGCGCATGGTACGTAAAATTAGTTAAATTGTAATGATCCTAAAATAAAACTCATGTATTTGAGAACCAAAAGACTTTGTTAATTAATTTAAACATTTCAAATGAAACTTTGATTCATAAATCAAATCATTATGATGTACGAAACTAGTTTATGCAATGAATGAGGTAAAACTGTAAATAATGTTAAACTTTCTATATTTATTCTACTCGCAATAAATGATCAAAGTTATGTAAAGTTTTAATTAAAGTATGTTTGATTGCATTCTAAATTGTCTAACTCGATCTTCAACTTTATATCAGGAATACTTGAAACTCAAAATTGTAATACACGTAACATTACTTTTTCATTTCACGTAAATAATTTTATCGACATAAGCGTTTCTATAATAAAGTATGCATAGATTACAAAAGAGGTAACTCACAAAATCTCTGTGAAATAGTCGAACTATATTTTCATTTTCTTGACAAATTAGCTCACTAAATTCTGTCGTCTCTAACGACTCGTCCACCGTCCTATCGCCTTATTATTTTCATTTAACAGATCACGCTAAATTAAACTATATCCACGGCGGTGCGCACGGGATTAAAGAAGCAGCCGAGCGCGCGGAAGCGGGAGACAAGTGGACGCGCATGATAATGAAAGATATGAATGCGCGTCACGTTCTTTCGCGCAATCCGCCTGGGCTCCTCGCAATTAAGTTAAGACAATATCCTTCGGGTCTTCGACGTAAGTAAGAGTCGGAACGTGAAGCTCGGTACATGTACAGCTCTGCTCGCGACTCTGCCTCTCTCCTCCCCCCCCCTCTCTCTCTCTCTCTCTTTTCTTATGGCTTTATCATAGTATCCAAAATGTCGACTCACCTCCAATATTTGTTCTTATTATATACAGAACTCTGAAAGTTGACACAGATTTCTTAACGCATGTAAAAATAGAGAAGGTAAGTGAAAGTAAGTGTCACCGAGTAAATTCGTGTGTGTTTATACACTTTTTACTATGTTAAATTATTTGGTACTGTTATTAATACCTTAGCTTTTAGTTTTAACTATATAACTGAATGTATATTAAAGGACTGGGTGTAAGAGTGCACGTTTGAGAAGTAAACGAGCAAGAGAACTTTATTTCATCGTATTATATTGCAGGTAAGTACTTATTCCTAGGCGTTTTATGTAACATTCGTACTGCAGATTTTATTCTCTGCCTGACTCTGATCCCACTTTCAAAATTTGTCTTACAGCGAAATAGCGTATAGTATTTATTTTAGAGTTAAGTAGACTACGGTATCACTGAATCCATGCAATACATCGCAAGTACTATTTATTCACATAAACTTTGTTATTCCTTTTAGTATTATATTTTACAATTTTTTCTTTATAGAGTACTAATAAACATATATATATCTATAACATTGAGAAAAAAGTCGTTAGTAATGTTTACTATATTGTATAGTAAAATTGAATATTGTTGTCTTGAGTTTTTGTACGGCAAGCAACATTTTGTGGGATATTGAACTTTACGTAATAATTTAAATTATACTATGTGGAAAAACAGTTTTTACCATATCTTTATTCTAGATTTAACAATATTTCATAGTTTAGAATTAAAACGCCTTGCTGTCGTAGTCATATAAAACAATATTTTTTCAAGTAAGTATTGCTATATTATATAATAAATGTAAATACCTTACATAGTTTATATCGACGAGCACAACGTATTAACATTCGCGTCCTTTAGTAGATAGCAAATTCTTAGAAGGCAACTTGTACAGTATAGACTAGCTACTGTATACGCGAAAAAATTCGTTTCATTAAGCTGTTGAACACAAAGAATACACCGCCATGTGCAACCGAGTAAATCTATGCTATTTTCTTACGAATAAAAATCAATTATATGTAAGTGATTTTTTTCATAATAATATAACTTTCAAACCACTTGATAAGGAATTCGAAAAATTGAGTTGAAATAAATAATTGTAAAATTATGGAGAGTGTAATTCTTCTGTTAGATGGACGGGTTGCCTATATTTGGTAAAATTGTTTATATATATATATATATATATATATATATATAAAAAAGCTTTCGTAACACAATACATATTAATAACTTTTTAGTGGTTTAACATTTAAATTTGCCAGAAGTTATTGAAACTGAAGACGAACAATTAGTATCGTTAGATAAAATTGCGAATATTGATTCTTCTTTTACTTATAACGCAAAAAAACCGAAAATATTATATTGTATAATAAACATGAAAAATAAAAAATAAAATTTATTTTTATTAAATGTCAATCTGTTTTTTAATTTCCAATATTTTGAATGATCTTTATACGTATGAATTGTAGTACAGCCTAGAATAGAAAATAAGAACATTTAGTATGAACATCCATAAATATAGTAAATATAATACATATAGTACATTTTACTATAAAATAAGGCCGTAGCCATCATATAAAGCATTATTTTATAGTACTTTTATGGTAAGAGTTACTATATTTTTTTCTCAGTGAACCCTCTCACTGTCCCGCCCGATAATAACGGAACGGCGGAGGTAAAAACGGGAGCACGAAGAGAGAAACAGCGAGGTAAACACGGTCGAGGAAATAGAAGAGGAGCGAAAGAGACGCGAGCCGCCCAAGCCTTTTAGGACTCGCTCACAATCAGTGTTTAATCTGCTGGGAAAGAAAGAGAGAAGGAAAGAGAAGTGCACGCGCGAGCGTCGGAAAAAGTGGGAGGCAAGAACTAATCCCTCTGGAGCACCGGCCCTTCTCTCTCTCTCTCTCTCTCTCTTTCCCTCTTTCTCAAACCTGTACAATGCAGCATCGCTGCCCTCCTCAGGGATAATCAGTCTTATAATCAGCTAAGATCCTGGGCGCCCCGTGTATCTTCTAATCTGATTTACGACGTTCCACGTCACTCGGAATTAGAAAAGTTAGTTGCCGCGGCCGCGCATTTCGAAGATTAAATGCACGCTCGCACGAGCCCCTCGAAAATCAGATCGATAGGCGCGTGTTCTATACCATCGCCCCCCCTATACAATATATGTATATGCGTCCCCCCCATACCAACGTTCGCACCACGCGTGCGAGTGTCTAGATCGGCTCGATGCCGTGGATTATCTATAGGTACATCGACGTTAAGCTTGCGTAGGCGTGCATACGTGTTTACTCGCGCCTTACGAACCTTGCATGGTTGCGTATAAGCGTGTGATGTGCTAGCGTACACGATCGTTAATAGATGGAATCAACGGACTCATTCTCTAATAATTAAGACATCACATTGTGAGATGAGCCAATGTGTACGCGGTGCGTTGCACGCTGGTATTTACGGAGTGCAATCGATTGTAGTGTTGGCCTTTTGTATCTGCGTATGTCTGATGCTAGAATCACCTTTATTTGATGAAAGCAGGTTAAATTTTATGTGAAGAATTAATAAATAATTATAGTAGACAGCCTGAAATAAGTGCATTTATTGGACGGGAAAAACTAGTGTAGAACTGGATACTAATTGGAAATTTATTTAAATAAATAAAATAATAGCAAAACCATTTGATACCGGTATAGTTTTAGTTTATATTTGGGTAACTGGAAATATGATTTGATAGCTAAAAAATATTTATAAAAATATTATTCATAATCACCGAAAGTATCCGGTTTTACTTCATAAAATATTTTCAACGTACTTGAACGATATAATCTCATTATTTTTTCCCAAATGAATTTTAGAAGGTATTTGTCAGGGTTTAATAAATATAAATTATTAAACGTAAGAACGTTGTTTAATAAACATAAATTTTAGAATTAATTATAGATTAATGTTTTTATATGAAAATAGTCAATAACACATTTCTTTCATTTTTATACAAATTAAATTATTTATACCAAAAATAAATAACTTTTATATGAATGATATATAAACCGTGCCTAAATCTCTATTATTATTTTATTTTAATATATCAAAATAAAAGAGAAAATAAGGTACTCGTTTTTACCCTAACCTAAAGTGTCCCATTTTGCCTCAAGGTAAAAAAAATAATTCTTAATTTTTTTTGCTTACCACACTTTATCTAAGAAAAGAAAAGAGTATTAGGAAAGAGACCATAGTTTCGCATATTTTGGCTCTTTGAACATAATTCTGACTAAATTTATAACCATATTGTCTACAAAATATTTCCGTACTACTTGATGTCTTTAAGATCTACTTTAGTTTACTTTCCTACGATATTTTCTCCATGATCTATATACGTGCAAGTTTGATCTACAAAAATAACAAATTAAAATTATCTAAAGCCATGCAGGTAGATTGAAGAAGAATTTGTTGAGTCCTCATCCTATAAAATATAAAAGTAATAATGCAAGTGTATGCATTATGATATACATATCAAAATTATATCTACCAAAATTGGGAGGAAAATTTTACTACATAAAAAAATAAAACTATATCACTAAAAATAAATAAATTAAAATAATACATTATATAGATAACATAATATGACGATGATATTGCAATTGTAGATGAAATTAAGTCTATTTTCCTACAACATCTGAATACTGCATATTATGTTTCGTCATATAACCATGGCTTATCTAAATTATAAACGACAGATGAATATTATTGTGAATATTATTTCAAAAGAAATTTGAATTTTCAAAACATTTACGACTTATGCACATAATATTTCTCCGTTGAATGTGCCTCTGAAACAATTTTTAAACTATACATGAAGTACGCTTAAAAATCTACAAGTACCTCGTATATTTATTCAAGCTCCTACTTGACTGACGCTTTGACTTTAGTGTATTAAAAAATTATATACGAAATTTGAAATATATTTTTAATTGTTTTTCTAGGATATATGATAATTCTAATTAAATAGTCTCATTACTAACTAATTGATTTCAATGTAATATTCTATGCGACAAGTATGTAAGGCATTTTTTTCTATAAGAATCGTCATAATTATGCACGACTTGTCGGTGAATTAGACGTTAACAACGATATTACGGTATTATAGAAATCTATCGTTCGATTTCTATATACCATATTTTATTTAAAAATATTAGTAAAATAGATTGATTATAGGTATGGTGTATTGAAAAAAGTTATTTTTATGCAATCATCAGTGGATGAAATGGAATTCGCAGGGTATTGCAAAACTTTTATATTGAGATACCTCAATTCTTTTTCATTACCTATACGTGTAAAGTCGTGCCGTTGCTTTATATGTACAATTAAAAGATATATAGAACAATACTTTATTGCTATATATAGGGAAATACGCACGCAGAATGCGCCGCCATATCAGTTGCTGTACCAAGTGACTCGTATATACTTGGATTGTTGAATTCTCAGTGGTCGTCGTTGATTCATTCAGCCCTCTCCTCTTAATCTCTCTCATTAGCTCGTCCTCATCTATGCCCTCACTTCTCTTTAGCTATTGCTTCCCTAACTGCATCAACATCATTTTATTTCAATATATTAAATTGTGAATATAAATTGTTGCTTTATTGGAACAGCAACTTAGATTCTTCAAAATTTTATTTATTGTCACTTTATACTTATTTTTTTGCCTTAAATTAAAATTTCCCCATTAAAATTATGGTAAAAAAAAGACAAGACTCGAACCTAAAAAGAATTCATCGATTTGCAAATTAGACACTCTAACCACTTAGCAACGAGCGTAACCATTCGGCTTTCTGGTAATCGACATCATATTTTAATTGGACGCCTTGCTTATTTCATTCTTTCATATTCGCGCGTGTATCCAAACGTAACACTACTTATAAGAAAAAAAAAATTATTGAAAAATTGTATTCAATTCATAAGAAGTGATTGGCACGTAGATTTCTAAAACTAATGTATTATGATAAATTAAAAAAACCGCTGTCAATTCATTGGCACTTAGCTTCCTCAAACTAATTTATCGATTCCTTTTATTAAATTGAAATTCAAAAAATAAATTTTTCGCGAAAAAAATTGGAACTATTTTATGGAAAATTTTAACTGGTAATGTTTTCATGGCTATTCATTGCTATTCCATTTGTAATTTATTTTTTTTGTGATTTTAATTCTTGTATAAGTGTTCACAATGGAAAACAATCGTAAATACAAACTCTGATGGAGGACTTTTCTTCATCAAACTCTTCTTCTTCAAGTCCATGGTAACGGCATCACGTCGTACGTTGGGTCGAAATAAAAAAAAGAATCTAAAATTGTGTTTTGAGTTTACAAGGGAAATTATTGTATGAGAGACACAACGCATGCGCGTTTAAAGCAATTTTATTTTTTACTATATTTCTATAAAAATTATAATATAATTATATATTATTCTATAGAAAATTTTTGATTCAGGTTTTATAAATAAATGGTTCTATATAAATATTAGTCATATGCTAGTTCAATATATTCATTTTATTAAATATTTTGCTATTATTACATGTTGAGATTCTCCAAAAATAATGAATAAAAAACCTAAAAATTTAGTAACTTATAGTACTCAATATCCTTTATAACCAAAAAAATATTCATGTTAATATCTTTTTTTAATTTCGAAATATAACCTATTTACAAAAAATTACGTTTTCATAAATAACTTATGACGAAATATAGCTATCGACTTTTTTTTAAATTGTAGAGAATTTTATTCTACATACAAAGAATTCATAATACACAATACTTGGCCTAAATATTAAAAAAATCGAAAATAAAAATTTTGAAAATTAAAAAATGGCTATAAAAAAAATTAATTTTACAAAAATCTAAAAAAAATGATCATTCTCTCGTAAAAATCGGTCGAGTAAATCATGAGATATCAGCGTATACACACACACAGACACGCACGAACGCACACACACAGACGTCCATACGAACATTTTCTAAAAATAGTGTATTTCGATTCCAAATTTGCTAAATAATATTCCTAACACATTATCTCAGAAACTTTTTTTTTTACTATCCAAAGCTTCCTCTAGGAGGAAGCAATACTATAATTAATTTGTTAAATTTTTAAGTTTTTTTCTTGATTATTTTAGGAAAAATTTTTATAACAAAAGTGATTGTTTTGTTTGTGCGATAACTAGAGTAAAATTAGCTTTATCGATTTGAAATTTTTTTCAAAGGTAGGTTTTCCATTATCGATTATGCAAGTTCTTTAGCAACGGTCGCCAGAATGTATGTCAAATTTCATCTCGATCATATTACTTTTAGAGATATTTGATATTTACGATTATGGTATTTTAAAAATGATTTATTTTATTGCGTGGTAAGTGGAGTAAAATTAGTTCAATTGGTTTGAACTGCTACCAGTTTTACTGCCGATATACAAACAGTAGTGTGATATAATTCATTCCTGGTAAAAAAATTTTAAAAAGGAAATCACTATATTAGTTTGAGAAAGTTATGTGTCTTTCTTTAAGAGGAGGTGATATTATTATATTATTAATAAAATATATATTACAAATAATTAAGAAAATTGAATTACTAACCGTAAAGAAAACAATAACAATGAACTGAAAATTCAGACCTTTATCATTGGGATTTCCACTTTTTTTTCTATTTGATATAACTATCCTTGAAAAGTTCTGTATATGTGTGAAACATATCCAAGTAAATTACTTTTAAAATTAAGCAATTATTTAAATCTATTTAATTTTAAGAGATTTTTTCATTTTTGCATAGGATTATGGTTGTAAAGGACTCTAGCTATACAAAATAAATAAGGCCGTCATAAAAAATATTCCAAACAAATTTGTAGAAAATTGTAATATTTTGTAGGAATGTGCGTCATCACGAACATGTCTCTGAATGGAATTATAATTGTTCGTTTTGAATTTTACAAAAAAAGCGATATGCTTTATTCTAAATAAAAAATTATTTGACAGAATCCGCTTATTGATGAAATTCTAATACTTCTATTTCCATCACCCTTTTTGTGAGCTTATAATAACAATGTCAATCCTATTATTCGCAATATAAAATTTTTATTACAGATTTAAAATAAATAAACTATCCAGAGTAACCTGGATTACTCGATAATCTTGAAAAAATGCATCGGGCATGAACCGTTGGTCTCTCGTTAAAGTTATTATATTTTCCTCGAAATCAAACCGTTTATTAAAATAAAAGAAATAAGTACAGTGCAATACCAGCAGCATCGGCAGCAGTAGCAAAAAAAGTAACACAAATACAGTATCCATCTCTCGGGGACGCACTAACTTCGGGTGGAGAATGCATCCCGCGGAATTCCCATGCATTTTTTCCGCGTCTAGCCTCCACGTGCGTGCGCGTACGCGACGCTTTTCATGCGACGGATTACGCATTGAAATGCAAAGTCGCAGGTATTTTCAGCTTGACAACGCTGGATTTTTCACAAACAACAGCTCTCGCAGCGGACTTTGTCCATTCGGCGCGTATAGCAGCGACAGAGGCGGCGCAACGTGAAGCTTCAACCGAGGTGCACACATTTTCTCTCTTTTCCTACGTCCTATACTCCTATACTACTTCGACTATACTATTGCTACCGCTGCTACTACAACTCGCTCTCGCGCTCTCTTTTTCTGGTTCCGCGTGAGTAAGGAAAATCGACTTGCCGACTGTACTACGGCATCGGCTTGGGTTATTCAGCAGTTTTCCTTAAGCCCAAGATGAATGCCGGACGTTTCTATTTACTGCCTCGGGACACTGTGCGCTCGCACTCCCTCGTCTCCTCTCTCTCTTCCTCTCTGTCTAGGAAAAAAAAGTCGAGTAAGCCACCGCTAGCGACGTAACCTCGCGTACATGCTCCTTAGTATAAGCTTCTGCGGAATTATATCCGAGTCCCGAGACTCTGCGTAATAGACAGGGATGTTGAGGGGCGTGGGGATATGTTTCTTTAACGTTGAACAACATTTAAAGGCGTGTTGGAGAAACCGCTGCTTTCCCCGCTACCTTTTGAAAAATTAACTTGTTTTGAGAGAGTGAACCCAAGAGTGCTTACTTTTATCCTTCTTTTCCATCGAGTTGAGCACAGACGATCGGGAGAATCTCGATAATGGCTTTGCACAATTAAATTTAATAGCCAATTACCCATTTTACGAAGTTTCACATTCACATGGGCTGTATATGTATACGAAACGAAACGAATCGCATTACATTTGAAATTCTTTAAAGCGAGTTTCTTATACGTTTCTACGCGGCTTCTTCTTCCCTCTCTGCGCTCACATTCATACAAGATCGGCTGTTTTCATTCAGCCAACAACCTCGCCCCCGCGGAAGCTTGCTCAGCAAAGTCTCGAGGCCACGCGTCCACATCTGCTGCGATAAAATCTAATTTACCTCCAATAAATCTTGATCATTTACGTTTCGTTGGAGAGGCAAACTTTGACGTGTAGCGACGACCAGAAAATGGATTTCACGAAGACTGCGCGCATACTCCCATTGCGTGTCTCTGCGCGTGACGAGTGATATCATTATCGATGGAATGTTTTGATAAAGTCGTTGCCAACTTTTGCAGAGAATGGAGTTTGCGTTTATGATGTTCTCAGCTTTGCCTGTCGACGGTGATATGTTTACCTTAATTAGCGTAACTTGTATAACTGCTTCGCCCCGATAACTACAAAGAATGTAGATGTTGAGTGTTGTGTCAGAACAGGAATTGAACAGTTAATTAAAATTTTTAATTAAACCATTCATTGTGCGAATACAAACAAATGGAAAATAAATATTAATTAAACAGACAGTAAAGTTTATTTAATTTGTTATAAGATACAATCAATAAATTAAATAAGTGAAGTAAATAATATTTAGTAAGGAAAAAAATATTTTTCTATTGTTAATTCCTTAATTAGAGAGACTGTTTTTCGAAGAGATAATGGAGCTTTAAGCATCGATATTTTCCTTTTTTTACGTTCTCATTTCCATTCTTTTCACAGTTTTAAAATAACCAAAAAGACATTAATACGGGGCATAGCATGTCTGTTTAATAATATGCCAATTATATTATAGATTCCTAGTAAAACTAAAAGGTAAAAACAAGATTTTTAATTATTAAGAATTAAAAAAAAAAAGAGAAAATATATATTTATATATTTAAAGCTTCATTTTTTGTGTTCTACAATTGCTTAAAGGTATACATTTTCAGAGACAAAGTTTTTGTTGACTTTAAGGAAGTGCGAGCAGAAAGATGTATAATATAAACTGCAATGCACTCAGCTAGCATCGTGGCGATTAGCAGGACTAAAGTCTTTGGATTAGTATAGGTTAACGCGTCGTTCGTCTCATGACTTTTAATGGCTTTTATTTTAATTTGCACATTATCTGTATGCTTAACAGAAAAAGCGACAGTCTAAACATAATGTTGCCTTAAAATAATTAGCAATTTAATTTTAGTAAGCATTCTGGCATTCTTTTTTTCAAATATATATTACAGTAATCATGTACAATATATGTGTATTTTAAAAAGTTACTGATAAATATTTGAAAAGAGAATGCCATCAACTTTCATAATTCGAAATCAACATTTATTAAACAAATATTAATATTCCAGAAAACTTTGAAAAATTTTAATCGTAATATTGATTGTTTATACCATCATTTTTGCATGATATTTCTGTGATGAAAATCTCATTTTAAATTAATTACGTTTATAGTCTCCCAGATTAAATTAGCAGTATTCATATAGTCTGTAAATATGAGATTGGTGATTTAAAGGGAATTTCAAGTTTATTTTTAAGATAATCAAAAAAAAATTTTTATGAAAATCTTCAGGTTTTAAACTTCTGTGTGTATTTTTTAGAAACATTACTAAGAAATTGAAAAGTATTCTTGGCTTGTAGAAATTTTTTACAATAAAATATTAAAACTATAAGTATTTTTAAAAATTTTATACATTTTGAAAATATGTTTTATTAAAGTTTCTAAAAAGACACCTTAGAAAGTCATAACCGTTTTCAAAATATTTGTATTCTGCTTTTATAAAAAAAATTTCATCTATTAAAATTTGAGTATTAACAAAAAACCGTTAATTATTCTATTGGAAGCATAATTTGCTTTAGTAATAAGCCTTGTTTAGCATGTAGGATTGCATGAATTAAAGTATGCTTTAAAAGAAATCGCGTAAATAATCGTGAAACGAAATATCTCCGAATTTATCGCGGTATAATCTGTTTCTAGTTATGTTATATTTATGAAAATATTGATTAGACATTAGCTCATTGGTCAGAGCACCGAACTAGAATCTCCGATCCGTGAGTCCGAGCTCGGGTTCTTGTATATTTTTTACGCGACTTATTCATTTCATTCACTCCGTCTTCGTCTCATTACCCTTAATTAAATTTTTCACCTTGTTGAAGTACTATTTTAAGTTGAAATCTTATATACATGCTATTACGAATCATTATAAAGTAACTTGATCGTGCTTGAATGTCACATCATGTTACCTTGTTAAAATTGCGTTAATTGTTTTGTGTGATATATCGACCTGTTATGATCAATTAATCTTATGTTTTTTATGTTTAGCTATATTAAATTATTTCCGGTTAAATTTTATTAATAGATAATACTTGGTTTCAGAAGTAGATAAAATTTCCATAATCTATCGTAGAAGATAACTTTTAAAGAGAATCAACAATGTCCCTCGATATGACTTTAATTAAGCGAATCTAAAGAACTTGATCGGATTGAGCTACCAAAATTTTTTTGTGCAGAATTTCTTGCGGATTTTCCATTCATATATCGACCCGTTTAAGGAGATTACGGGTAACATTACCGATGTAAATATTATATAAAAGAAGCTTTAGTACTTCTATTTGAATACGATTTCAAGATAATCTTCTGTAGCATCAGTAAATATCATTTTGGAAAGAGATGAGTTTAACGTATCTTAAAAAATAATGAAAGTTATTTGAAAATATTAATGTCAATTTTCCATATACGGGGTTGGTAGTTATATTGACGTGCATATAGAAATAGTATTTAATTTCCAGTAAATCTAAAAATGTTTCGGTAATATTTAATGTTTTACGAAGCGAATCCCAGCAAACTGTAAGTATGAGTTATAAACACATATTGAGCTTATCACGCCTACATTCAAATTTAATTTTAATCTTCTTGATTTTTAGCACAAGAAAATAATGTAATTGTTTGTTTTCTTTTATTTTATTACTTATTCAACACACATACATAGATATTAAAAACATAAAATTAGTCAATACAATTCTATTTCGCAAATGGCAAAGTATATCATCGGCAAACATAAAAAAAATCTCCTCAACCCTATCGATGAAATCAACGTGATCTCCTAAAACAACATTCTCACGTCTTTTCCACTAATTCAATCACGATGAAATCCAATCGATACTCAGCCTCCACCAGAAGAGAATTTAATAAACGCAACCGTTCCTCTCTACCACTCCGATTTATCAGTGTCTGTATAATGAGCTCTTTGGAAGCAATCATCGAGAGTACTTGACGCTAAACGGGAAGGAAAATCTCGCGGCTGCGCGCGCTCTCTCTCCTCCTTACATTTACAATAACGACTGTATATAACTCTCGGCCGGTTCTCCCTTGAGAGAATGAGACCTCTCAAGTGGCTGCTGCTGCTGCAGTCGGGACTCCTCAAAGGAGTCTATTCCGCGCGTCAGCTAGGGTACAGCCGAGCCGGCGGGCATCGTATTTACGTAATTGGCGCCCGCAACGTGCTACTCCGGCTCTCGCGCGTCTCGTTGCTAAGAAACGAATCTGCTTTACTCGAGCCTCCTCTCTCTACACCGACACTCCACCTCTCCATCTCTCCTCTCGAAGTGCGAAAATCTTCGAATCGGCATAAGTAGTCGCGGAACTTGAAGGTGTATATATATATACGCGGAGGGAGAAAAAAAGAGGAACCACGACTATACTATATACGTACTACGATGTCTTGCGCGTGCGCGTTATAAGACACGTTCAGCATTTGTACGTAAGCCGTTCGTATTTAATATTCCCTGGCTTCCACGTCGCTGCAGTAGCATGGTATATATAGTTATATACATATATGTATGCGTATACTGCTGGTGTGAACAAGTCGTGCGAAGCTGCGCAGCGAAGGATTGCCGAGCGCGAGAAATGTATAATAAATGTGCTCGGGCGGTGTAATAAACGCTGGGCGACGGTGCGGCTATGGGCGTAAGCGACGCACTCCCGCGAGAGACGACGACGTCGTCGTCGTCACTGCCTTCGCATTCTCGAGAGCGGGCGAATTAAAAAAAGGAGCGAGGAATGACGGAATACGAGGCGTTCCTGGAATGCAGGCGTCACACGCGTACGCACACTACTACTACTACTACTACTACTACTACCACTTCTTTTTCTTCTTCTTCATTTCGGAGGATGAGAAACGCGTTTCTCTCGCTTCTTTTTTCGACGTTTCGGCTTCTTTTTTAGTACTCGCCCTCTCTACATTTCTCTGTGCACGTACGTGCCCCTCGCGGATGCATGCGTGATGCGTACGTGGGTGCACGCTTTGCACGAGCTTTGAAATATGTCAATGAGGCATTTGAAGTAAATATTTGCCTTTAATAGGAAGTTTCTCTCTTCGTTTCCTGCGTCTTGCGTATATGCGTTTGGTTTTTCCGTTCGTCCGCTCAGACTTTTGTCGGGAATCTCGAATTGGGAAATATAAAAAGCGATGGTGCTTTGGTAATCCTCATTTGAGATTTGCGAATCCACCGAGTATGCAATAAAAGTCATATCTATCTTGTGTTTACTATAGCTTCTTTCCCAACGATTCCTATGGTTTAATATTGCTGAAAATAATAGTTGAGATGAGAATCAGGAAATGACGTCGCGTGTCCTATTAAATGTGATACAAGAGCTATTTAAATAGATTTAATTCATGTAGTTGATATTGCTAAAGTAAGTGTGGATTTTTATATTATACATTTAGAAACGTATATTGATACTTAAATTTATCTTGAATTATCAATTAAACACATAAGAATTATATTAAAAATTCATGAACACTAATTGGAAAGAGATTATACGTGATGACTTCATTACTCGTAGTGAAAATATTTTCAAACGATTTCTTTCAAGCCACTTATTAATTATAGCGAAGAAATTGCGTAAAAACATCGCAGGATTAACTTAAGAGAGTAATTAATATTCACAACAAAATACACAGTATGTTAATAAGTGTGAATAAAAACTTCTCTGATAATATACAAATATTATGAATACTAAGAGCTAAAAAATGTCCACTTAAAAAAAGCAAAAGTATATTTTTATCATTTTCATCACGACGCCAGTTACGTAACGTAGAATTTCTGGATTAAATAAAAAAACAAAAAAAAAAACAAAAAAAAAACACGACGTGCAGCACACGGAATCCCTCTCACAAACGCGCGCTGTAAAAATATGCTCGTGTCAGAGGAAGACGACACGCCTCTTCGTTTTCCGTGCAATTAGTCCTCTCCCGTTTAAAAAGACCTCGAGAGAGCGTATATAGTATTATCATCGTCGTCATCATCATCGCAGCATCCCATTCATCCAAAATCCCCGTCCTATCCATCTTCATGACATCAAACTTCCTTTTCCCAAAGAGCACGTCTTTTTTCTCCTCTCCTATAACCTACTACACCAGAAACTGTATATAGCTGGAGTCTATTTCCCGCGTTTTTTATACTCGAACCGCGCAACGGCGGCGTCTTTTGTGCGACCACCCTATCCGCACGACGAACGATCGAGTTATAAACGCGTGAGCGTACATATAACCCGTACGGTCTATCTATAGACTAGGCTAGCGGGTGGCGCACGTATATATTGGTTCTCTCTTTCTCTCTCTCTCTCTCTCTCTCTCTCTCTCTCTACCGCGGGCGTTTTGAATCGTCCACGTTTTCGGTCCCGGTTGCAGCGGGTGAGGACAGCAGTCGGCAGTAATTAATGCCTCGTGGTATGGTCGCTCTATACATATATATGCTGTCGTTGCTGCGCTGCTGCTGCGTTTGCGTGGTCGCCCGCGCCCTTTTTTCGCGCTCGGCTGCGAAACCAAATGCGGGACTAATGCGACGAAAAGGGGCGCGAGCCGCCAAGCGTATTCTGTAGTCTGGAAAGAAAGGAGGGCGGTTCTGTGTATATATGAGTGTGATATGGTGTGTGTGTGTGCGCACAGTGCCGCCGTAATTCCTTTCACGTTTTTTCTCGAGAGTTTGTTTACTGCTTAGGCGTATTCGCATATTCTTCGAGGTTTTTGCTTAGTTTTTTTTTCTTTCGAACACGCGCAATTTTCAGATTTTGTTTATCTAATTTCTGGTGCGTTAAGGAAAATGTATTATATTTAAAAAAATAAAAAGAAGAAGGGAAAGTATTTATATATATTTAAATAAATGTATAGAGAAAGTAAGTAACCATTACTTTTAATAATTGAGTACTCATCTGTTGACATGAATGTCTCGCGCGACATTATAAAAGTATTTATAACACCTTGATTTATTTTCATAACAATAATAATGTTCCCATCCAATTTTGTGAAATCTGTTTAAGAAACTATAACAGCGCGACGCATTCCACGAACGCTTTACAAACCTATACTTAAAAACAGCAGGGAAAAAAGTCTCAGGAGACACAAGCGGAGGGAATTAGATAATGCATCCGTTGCATCTGGTAAACTATATATATATACATCACCGAGACGCTTACGGAGGCATGAAAGAGATATTGTCTAAATGTTCTTTATCCTTGCGTCTAATTTCTTCCACGTTTTTTACCGCGAAGCAGTTTGTCTGACTTATAACGCGGTATCTCAGGAAGATATATAAGACAGGGGCTCGCCGCGTATACGATCGGTTCGAAGCTGCGTGCTCGTGTGCTTATATTCCCCTATGGAGACAAAAAGAGATAGAGAGAAGAAGAGAGAGAGAGAGGGAGAGAGAGATGGGAGCGGCTGCACGTCGCCCTGTTAGAAAAGACAATTTTTTCGAGGTCGTTGCGCGGCGCCCGCGAGCTTTTGATTGACGGCTTTGCCTTCGTGGAAAAATCGTGGAGCGCCTGAAAAAGCTTCGCGAGGTCTTAGCCGAGCGACTTTTCTTTCTTCCCTTCCTTGTGCGCTTCGTTCCCGAGATTGCGTAAAACTTTTAATGTTCGCTCGTCGCGGCATGAGAGCGACGGAGTTATACAGTTTTTCAATGAGCTCGATCATTAATTCGAGCACAAAGAAAGGCCAGGCACTTTTGGCCGTTAATTATTCCATCATAAATGTAATGTGGTTGATATTGTTATATTATTTTTTTTTTATAAGTACAGCATATGTTGTTTGAAGATTAGATTTAGTATATTTTATCAAGATATTAATACTTATAACTTTATTATTATTACACTTATAACGACTTTTTAGATCTACCTTTAGATCTGATTCGTTTAATTTTCGCTCATTAATTCACTCACAAATAAAAATAATCAACAACTAAAAAACCATACAGCATAACAAACTGTTCACATCATATGGTTATGATCTCTGCTTACATGAGCTATTAAATGTGCAACTGTATTTACACTAGTATATTATTAAAACTGATGTAGGTACAAAAGGGAGTACTAGTATAATTAATTGCTGTATAATTTTCTCAAAATAAACGTGTAAAATTGTCACATGATAATTCCATTGGATTCCAAATTCCACAATACAGATCATTTTATTTTTATGATAAAAATAATAAATTCCAAACTTGAATTTAATTTTTTTAAATGGCAGAATTCACTGAATCTCAATCTATACATGATTATTAAACAAAAGTAGAATGTTGTTCTTAACTATATAGAATTAGCTAAAAAATAGATAATTTATGGTTAACGTTTCCATCGGGGTCCACATAGCTGTATAATAAAGGAGTATATATTTAAATTATAAATCACCGATGATGGAATAAATTCTGCTGGTCAACTGAAGTCTACTCTTAAATAAGAATATATGTATATCTTGTAATTTTAGTATTATTTGAAATGTTAATTAAAAGCGCCATATCATTTGAAAGGTAAAACAAGGTTACCGTGTAACTCACGTAATTAACTGTGCTTACAACAATAATTACGAGCCTCTGCTGACCCTACAAAATACACATACCGAGCACAGGACATTATTTCTGTCAGCCCGATTCCAATTTCATGTTTTCACAGTTTAAACAAGGCTCAGCATGATTGATAATTAATTCTCTGGCAATGAGACTTGTTTCTACAACTGCCCCTCTGCATTCATATATTTGATCCATTTAAAAGTGATCAAAATGTAATATTATTCCCATTCGGAAAATTCCGCAACGCAGCGAACCATCGCAACGTCACCCACGCGCTTGGCGTATTTTATTTTCGGCAGCGAGCTAGAACGACGGATGCACACGCGTGCGACGAGAGAAAAAAAAAGGAAACGCACGCGCCCACACGACTATTTCGGAAGAGCCGATCGACCGCGATCAAGAACCCGATATATATATTTTTTTTTTTGTTCAAAGCGGACACGAGAAACCAAGAGCACGGAAACACGCTTCGACAGGCTGACTATGTATGTTATGTATTTTCAACTCGAAAGCTCCGAAAATCCATGAGCTCTCGCGCCTAATAATCTTGAGTTTGAAACGTTTGCGCGGCTGCCACTGACGAGAAGAGGATGCACAGAAGAGGGTAAGGCAACATCGAGCGCTCGGGCACGCGAGAAAGCGTGTGGGTCTAAAATAAACGCTCTTTATGCATTTTTTTGCGTTTTGCCCCTTTTTTACCGCCACGCGCGCACGCGCGCGCACGGCCGAGCGAGCGTGCGAGAGCTTTTTATTTGCGGAGGCCTTAATGTACACCATAAACAGAGGCAAAAATAATGTTGTTTCTAGTTTTGCTCTCGCTGTTTGTGCTGGGATTTCGAAATTTATATGCTTTCATGCGAAGGAGTTTTTGAAATAATAATCGTAATCTTCTACTGGCAAAGTTTTTCACTGTAATGTTTAACGATAGCATGTTTGGAATAAGGTTTTGCGACGAATTTTGCCTGCACTGCGTCGTTCGGGAAACTTAATAAGCAAAACAAGCATTTGATTTATATTAACTGTTGGAAAATTTCGTTTTATTCAGATTGAGAAGGCGAATAATACATATACGTAGAAATAATTTTACGTGAAAATATCTTCATAATAATGAACAATTTTTTTGGAATCATAGCGTAAATTTTCTTTAATGTTTCTGTAAATTAATTCAAGCAAAATTAATTAATATGCATCAAATTATCTTACTTGTTAATTACCAAAAAAAAATTGAGAACGCACCAGGATTATGATTTTACTGGAATCGGATATGTAAATGAAATAAATATAGTATTTACGTATACTTCGTTATGGTTATTGTAATCTGCCGATTATTTCAAATGAGTTTTTCTCTTCTTTTCCCAAGTAACTTTCACAAAAAAATTTATAATCACGTATTGAATCATAATTTATCTTCTATTTAAAAGAAATGCTGAATACTCTTATAATGAAATAAATCTTGCTATAAGTGAAAAACTGAATAACTCTATAAAACACTTGGCGTGTGTATTTAATTTTTATATCAATACTTTTATAAATAAGTGAAACATATTTGAAAAATTTAGAATATATTTACAAACGCTATTTTCACATTTTTTTTAAATCACTTGTATAATTAGTTACGCATTTCCATAACCTACGACTGAAGAATGTGTATGTGACCGAATTATATACTCAAATCAGCTATAATTGTATTGTTTGAAATGGAACCGCAGTATACCAAAAGTATAAAGTTCTTATTATCTTTAAGATTAAAAAAGTGTCAAATGTTACATTTTCAACACAAAATAAACTTGATACACAACTTTACGCAAGTGCCCCTTGAAAATTCAGAACACATGCTTCTTACTCAGTTGCCAGCCGCCGCCCTTTTGCATCAGGAGAGGGAGGAGAGCGTGTGTTGAATTTCGGCAGGGCGATCTATCACACGGCGCTCGCAAAAGAATTCCGGAAGATATGGCATGTACCGGCGTTAACCTTGAAAATCTTTTACACTTGCGCTTCCTAGATCGTGTTTTTCGCGCCCTTCTCTTTCTCATACCTCGCGCGACTTCACCATCCGTCTGTCTTTTTGTATACATATATACGTGTGTATGAATACATGTACACGCATGTGTATGTGTGAAAAGGCGAAAGCGTTCCGGCGTACACACGCCGTAAATATAGCCCCTCGGCTACATCGTCGTTTTCGTTGTTGTGTTCGCCTTGCGCGCAGGGACGAAAGAGCGACAATCCGACGATGGGAATCGCGACGGCGGCGACGGAAAAACGAAGTACACTGTGAGCGTCAATTAGGAGGTCTGCGACCGGCGCACCGAAGTACAATTCGTACTTTGTCTAGCGCGAGAGTTAGAGACGATATCATATTCCAAATTGTACGAAAACACGACAGTCGTAGGGCGGCAGTGCGAATGTCAGAAATAGAATAGAAGTGGCTTGTTAGAATATGTAATAATTTACTGATGTAGTTTTGGATATTTCATTTTTTTCCATTATTTACATT
Source organism: Torymus texanus (assembly GCA_036873485.1). Lineage (NCBI taxonomy): Eukaryota > Metazoa > Arthropoda > Insecta > Hymenoptera > Torymidae > Torymus > Torymus texanus. The sequence continues at coordinate 4,865 of JAYJLV010032199.1, read as the reverse complement.
TTTATATTTTTATATAAGTTTACTTTAAACTACGTTTTAACAAAATGTTGTTAAATTAAATGGGTGTTTAAAAGCTTTGAAAACTCGAGAGTTAAATTAAATATTTATTCGTGAATTGGCTTGTTTTCACGTGTACTTACTTAACCATATTTTGCTGTCGTTCGTACATGTAAGTACTTTAGACGCTGTAACTTTCACAAAAGTTTACCTACTCGTGTTAGCGTCAATGAAATCATGCCCGCGAGTGTGCATCGTGTTTTTCTTATAAGACACGAAGTACTTTGTAAGTTAATAGACGTCCTCAAGTAAGATGGATAAAGCTGTAACTGAAACTACTGGTGTAGCGAATGTACCTTTTAGTAAAGAAATAAAATAGAAGTATTAAAATGTGATAAATAAATGAGCAAAAAGTCGAAAAATTAAATCACACCTAATATACTACAATTAACGCTATAAAATTCACGATATTTTTACTGTAAAACATTATCAATCAAATATATTGTATTCGACATTCTAACCTAATAAAAAACGTACGTACTTTGTCAAAAAGTTTTCGGGATCATAATCAAGGAAAAGTTTCACCAAATGAGTATATAAATCTAGCATGGTATTTACAAAAAACAAAAAAAAAAAGAACGCAGTTCCAAAACGTTTTTCGCCTTCATTAAAAATGTCCCAGCGCCTCTACGCACAAATCTACACGCAGCCGCGAGCGATAATCGAGCACACGTGTTCAAATAAAGTATATGTACTCACGCGCGATACTACTAGTCGGTAATCAGAGCTTCCTATAACTGTCACTTTATAAGAGCCGTACATATACGCGCCCGCGCAGGGGTCGACGTTTCCGAGTACACTATACCACTATCCGTGTGAGCGTATGTATGCGTAGTATATATAACACGTGTGTACAAATCGCGCGGGCCGGACTAAAAGAGGCAGCAGTAGCAGCAGTAGCAGGCCATTATATATATAAGCGATGGGTCAAGGGGAGCCGTACGCGCACGGCTAAACGGCAAAGAGAACGGAGGAATGGAAAGACGAACGTGGAGCAAAGAGAAAAGCAACCAATGCGCTTACGTGTATGTGTGTGTGTGTATAGTGTTTCGTACACGACGAAGAGCCGTACACGCGCGCGACCACATGGAAATGGCTCCCGCTATATATACAAGGCCTCGCGATCGTCCTTTTTGGCAGGGGACAGGTGCACGCGCCCAAGCCTCTATTTTGGCTCGCGCGCGACTTTCGCGTTTCTTTCTCCCTTTATATCTCTCTCCGCGCTTGCGGCGAGAGGCTTCTTCACTCTCTCTCTCACTCTCACTCTGTGCTTCTACTCTCATATACTCTCTGCTTCTTCCTCTTTCTTTCTCTTATACTCTCTCCCGGGGAAAATTTAGTCTCAAGCATACGCGTTCCTTCACTCTCTTCCCATACTACTTCCTTGCGCTGATCTTCCTCCCATCTCAGTGTGTGCTTATTTTTCCCGTTTCTCTCTCTCGCTCTATCTCTCTCTTTCGCTTTAATGTTTGGCATATTAGATCTTTTTTCTTTTTGCCCCTGCAGGGCCTCATTTTCAGAAAGCAATACGATCTCACTCCGCGCTCCGGCATGCGTTTCTTTCTCTCTGTCTCTCTCTCTCATTCCGTCGCAAATGCATGAGAAAAATCTGCGTTTCAAATGCGCAGCTTAGTTCGTCTGTGCGAACTCCACGAAGTCTCTTCCGCGTGCTTTTTCTGTCGCACGATGCAGATACTCTCTTTCGTCGATACTCTATTTTTATCCTTCTTCGGAACAAGTTGGCCTGACAAAAAATTTCATCGATAAGTCTCCCTTCCGCTATATAGATATGCTAGCGCGAGATGATAAGTTCCTTTCTCGAGCGCCAATATATCCGCCACTCTCTCTCTCTCTCTTTCTCTTTTACTCTTTCGCCCCTCCCTCTCTCTTACTCACCCTATTCTTCTCTCTCGTCTTCTCTTATTTTCTCGGTCTCACTCTTTCTCTTTCACTCCATCCCATAACAAACTCTCACATATGCAAGACGAAACACTTGCACACGACGGGGAAACTGTCAAACTTTGAATAAATAACGTTTAACCTCCATTCCGCGATATGTCAATGTTTGCCAAACAATTTATGAATATATTGAGGTCTGAGGCGCGAAAGATCTGAGACCTTTTCCAAGAGTGTGAAATTAAATTTTTTCGATCGAAGTCTTGAAAAATACCGAGAAGAGCGTTTGTTCAGTGAGTATACTATTTTTTAAAAACAACATTTATCCATCACTTTACTTCTAAACATTTTTTCAGAATAATATTAACCAATTATTCAATGGAAAATATTTTTGTTGTTTTACTGTATTGTTACTCTGTTGTTCTAGAATTAAGTCTCATGTTTCTGTTATGTCTCCCGTTTCATGCCTTTGAATTCATCCAATTATTCACCATAATAATTTTAATAAGTAACAAAATTAACAAATTACCAAATTCTATAAACTAACAAAAATCCCGTCGTAATAATTAAACATCATTTCAAACCATTCGTAAAAACATTCGCTTACGAAAAAAGGAAAATGTACGCGTTGCACCATATATTTCAAACTAATTTTGGTCGCCAGATGAAATCCTTATGATTTACCCAACTCGTTTCGTTAGCCCCAAACGAACCCAACTACATTCCTCTGCCGCGTGCGCTGCACTCTCAGTACGCCCACACACCCGTTTTTGCTCTCACCCCCCCCCCCCCACCCTTTTCCCTTTCTCAGTCCCTCGCTCTTTTTCGTTTATAATGTGCACGCGCGTATATACGTATGCGTGCATTTGGCGTGCGTAAAATCACGTGGTTTACTGCCCTCGGGCGGCTTTCCCCTATAACCTTTTCCCGTTTGCTCCACAGCATGCCATTGGCTTCGCTCAAACGTGCGTGTAAGAGTGAGAGAGAGAGAGAGAGGCAGAAAGAGAGAAACAGAGAGAGAGAGAAAGAGAAAGAGAAAGAGAGTTAGAGAGGAAAAACTGATAGCAGAGTCAGAGAAAAGGGAAAAGGTTTCGAGCGCACACGATCCCGCGGAGAGCCATTCCACCGATTTATTTATTTCAGCGGCGGGAGACGACGAAGAAAAAGACATCGCCGCCACTGCATCCGAAACGCAATGGGATTTTCTGGTAAAACGTCTAACGACGTCGCTTCCGTTAAAAGAGATCGCGCGAGCGCTCGCCTGCTCGCTCGCTCGCTCGCGTGGGGTCGGATTCTATTGTTTTCTTATCTGTGCACAGGGGCGCGTATATATAGATGCGCGCGTGAGCGTATACGCGGTGGAGGGGAACACTGCTTTATTTACGCTTCGAGGCGTTCGAGCGTGTTATCTGCGCGCGCGCGTTCACGTTTTGCGACACTTGGAATTTGGTTACGTTTAAAGGGGGGATTTGCCATGACGCGATTTATCTCGCACACACGCTCCGTAAATATGAGCGTTTTGTCAAAACGGGGGGAATTATTTTTGTCGGAAAGAAAAACGTACGATTTATGCCGGTCGATAAGATCTAATTAGTCACATGTGTATATAGGGTGAGTGCGGTGACGCGCAAGTGTTACTTTCCAAACAGAATAATCCTGGGACGTGTGAGTGTATACCCTGTTTTCTCGTACAAGATACTTTAATGTATAGTAAAAACATTCTTTTACAAATAATGTGTTTATTGTTATGGATGTGAAAATGAAAAAATAAAGCATGGACTTGCTATTTGTAGTCTTGTAGTCTATACAACTGATCTAACGTCGTGATGCCATGATGAGTGCCACGCAAGTTATAGTTGTGTTCTTTTGCTGAGTTTACGATCTATATCGTCTTCTATAAATACGATGTCTAACCGCCGACGGAACTCCATGATAATGTATTTAAAAATATTTTTAATACTTTGTACTATCATCCGTAAATTTTCGAAGGATTTTTTTGGTATTTCTGCGTGTCTATGTAAACGTACATTTTAACTCTGAACCCGATTTCGTTGGCTTTCGTCTTGTTGATTTTAATTGTATCATTTTTTATATAAACACAGATAGTTTTATAAAATTACAGTAGGTTGAACTAATCTATAATTTTCTTAAGTGTCATAAAATGTAAATAAAGATTCGTTAAACAGTTTTAAAGAGACTTATAAATTGAAGCAACAAAATTTTAAAGTTACATAAATTCTTCAAAAACTGAAAACTTTGCTAAATGCTGATGTAAAGATTAATGTTAAGTAGAAAATAAGGAATGCATTTTTTCTTAAAATCAAAACATACTCGAGATATAAACGATGTACAATAAATACACGATTTTTATTTAAAGTACTTTAAACAGTTTGTTATACACAAACAGAAGCGATCAAAAATGAAACAGAAACTGAGTTATAATTATTTTATTGAAATCTCTCAAAAAGGGCAGTCAGGCATCAAACTGATACAAAGGTTCGATCTAGTCCGACAGCACATAGCAATGGAAAAAAAGAGAAAGTCAAAGAGATTCAATTGTTTTTTTAATAAACAACATTTCTAATCAACGGAATTCGACTTCGCCTCTAGAGCTTTATACGACCATAGGGAAGACTTTCCATTTACCCCTGATGTATCTTTTTTATATAGGAAGAGAATCTGCGTTTCCGTCTATCCTCTATGATCGACGTGATGCCGTTATAGAGTAGCGAATTTAATAAATAAAAATTAGACAAACTAATCATTTTTCCTTTCTCATTTTTATTTTATCTATAAGCCGACTCTTAGAAAAGTCAATCAATAGCAACCTCAATTACACTGAGAAAAAAATGTGGCCAAAATCATCGAAGTGCGGCTTGTAGGAATCGCCGAACCTCGCTTATGCTGTATTT
>JAYJLV010032189.1:0-28262 GCA_036873485.1 Torymus texanus | reverse complement strand
TTTATAAATTGTGAGTAGAATTACATAGAATTTTTACAATTTGATCAAACAAATTTTTGTCTTCCATCGGTGAAAAGAAGTCTTTCAATTTATGTAAAAGGCGTACTCGACATTACCAATTTTTGTAATAAAGTCCAAAAAGTATATTAATTTATTATCTTTAAGAAAACAATTTGTTTTTGATGGTTGAAGGACACAGAAAAAAACTATGGACTTTTAAAGAATAAAAAAGGCAAAAAATGTGTTTTTTAATTTTCATGATTTTTTACTCAGAAAAGTGAAACTTTTTGTATAGCACATTACATACGAAAAAGTTTATACATTCTAAGTAGAATATCCCAGAATTTTTGCAAATTGAGGTATATTCAAAAAAGACCAAACAATGTGTTCTTTTAATTTTTTAAAGAATAAAAAAAAGCAAAAAACACATTTTTTGGCCTTCTTTGGGCATACCTCAATTTGCAAAAATTCTAGGGAATTCTACTTAGAATTTATAAACTTTTTCCTATTTAATGTGCTATACAAAAAGTTTCACATTTCTGAGTTAAAAAATCATGAAAATTGAACATTTATGAAAAAGTTCATTATTTTTAAAATTTCAATTAATTCTCACTTTTGAACGATTGAATATTTTGCTCTAAAACTTTAGGGTTATGTTCTGGGGCTAAGTTGGAACATGTAAAAAAATTTTGAGCAATTTTGAAATTTTAACCTTCAACAGTTGACGTGAAATGATCTATATATATACTAGGCGCTGTACATATAGTATATAGTATCAAAAACAAAACAAAAGGGGTAAGATCACCATAACAATAACTAGCTGTAGGACGTTGACTATTTAAATTTCGAAAACAAAGGAAACTAAGTCCAACTAAGTTTATGGATGTCCTCCTTCTTGTTTATACTATGTCCATTGTTTTTTTGTATGGCTCATATCAGAGATATGTCTTTTTTATAATTACGTTCGATATCTATAATTTCTGTGTCATCCCAGTTAAATTCATGATTAAAGTTATTCTCATGAACATGTATCACAAAATCAATATCTTTGTTATTTCTATGTTCGTTAATTCTAGTTTTTAAAGATCGTTTTTTTACCTGATATATAATGCTGGACAAAATTATTGCAAGAAAATTTTTAAACCACACTCGTTTGATCCCATTTGTCGACTTATCTTTCCCTAATTTTATGATAGAATCAAAGCTTTTATTAACCATAGGAATTGTAGAAATACCGAATGCTTTTAGAGTCGCAGACATTTTTTCATAATTAATGGTAAAATGCCAAAAATACAGTTACCTTTAAAAAAAAAAACATCAACAAATTGAAAAAAATTTTTCTTTTTTGTTGAAAATATTATAACTTGATTCTCTATCTGGAAAGGCATTTTTTTCCTTTATGATTTTTTGTAGAGTGCATAGATTTCTAAATAGAGCAGATTTGAAAAAAATTGTGATTTTTCACAAAAATAGCTATAACTTTGTAAAAAATTAGTTTAAAATAACGCTCCGGGTCTCATTTTAAAGTCTTAGCAATTTACTTTCAAATGGCGTTGAGTTTATAACGATACGTTACTTTCCGACTACCATGCAAGCAGTTACATTTGCACTTTAAATTTTTCAAAATTTTGCAATTTCAAGCATGCGCAGAAGAGACAATATGTATAGGAAAAAAATTTGTTCAACGGTATTTGCAAGAGTATTAGAAGAGCTTCAAAATGAGATGCGCAGAAGTCTTTTATGTCGTATATTTTCTGCAATATAAAGCTGTTAAAATTTTCATTTTCTTTTAGTAAGTGAGCTCAAACTTTTGAGCGGTAGTGTATGTAAAGAAATTATTTAATTAAATTTTATATATTAGTACAACAAATTAAGTTTGAGGAAGCTACGTGCCAATGCATTGGCAGCGGTTTTTCCATAGAATAGCTTAGCTCCGATTTCTCATATGAACTAGTATGGTCGGTAGATTTGAGATAGGCAAATATCACTAGGGCACATCGGAATACCTGAAGTAAGCATATTCACAGGAACGAGAGCCAAATGAGATTCTTATTTTCTACGCATTTTATCTTAGACCTAGTTATACTAATTACAAAAGATATTTGAAAGTTTTCTTTCAATATCTATATAGTTAACTTAAATTCTAATAAATAAATGTTCGACTATAAAAGGGTCAGCCTGAACTTTGAAAACAGATAGGAAGATTTGGAAAAAACCGTAATATTAGACCCAAAGTTTAAAAAATCAAATTCTGAACATGTTTAGATTTATTATGAAAAAAAACTTTTAAAAAGTTTCATTTTGAGATAACTATTTAACCGTGGTGGGTTATCAATGTTATCGCAAAAACTAGAAAGAACAAGCTTTCATTTGCTTTTTGTAGAATTGAAAAATATCAATTTCAACCGAATTGGCGAATGTTGAGCAAAAAGAGTCACTAGAATATGCAGGTACTCAAACTGCTTGTATTAGTGATTTAACAAAGCATTTTAATTGTTCAACTATAAACTTTTATAAAGTTGTAAGAAATCAATATTTTTTAATTCTGGAAAAATCACATGAAAGATCATTTTCTCTAGTATTATTTTCTATTTCATTACATCTGTTACATTATAATGTAACTTTCCAAAAATTAGATTGAATTATTATAGATTATTTATTTTATCAACAACTAAATTAAATTATTCCAAATAAGGAAAAACTTCACTGCCACACTTTTGACTTTGATATATAATAAAAAATTAACTCTTATCTAAAGGAAATAAGCCCCGTAACAGTCATATCGTAACTGCGTTAAGACTTTAACACGATTCTAAATTGAAAACAGAAGAACCAAAAAACCATCAAGCAGAGAAGTCTCAATCGATTAACCTCCTCATTAAAGAATAAAACAAAGCGATAAAGTAATGAGCATTCTGGAAAAACGGGATAGAATGGTAGCTGGTGTATGGATTGAGCCCTGATACCCATGCCCATCGATATTCGCAGGCGTGCGGGCCGCGCTGCATTTTTCACGCGTGCGCCTCGCGTTTACCGGATATAAATACACAATTCACATGAGCGAGAAATCAACCTCATTTCCTAAAAGCACGAGGGAGCGAGAGAAAATTTCCCACAGGGGGCTCTGCACGCGACTCGCGTTCTGAAGCATGATCTACAGCCACGAACAAATTAGAAAGATTGGAACTTAATAAATAAGTATAATTGCCACGGAGCGATTGCTGTCCGCCTTTCTCTTCGATATATGTACACGTTTGCCTTAACTTGGCTATGTATAAGCTATTTATGTGGCACACGCGCGAGAGGCTTAAAGTTTATTCTTTTATACGTACTTTTGGAATTCAGGTACGATTCAAGCAGGGAAAAATTAATATAGGATTTAATAAACTTTTATATGGCCTTATATATGCCCGAAAACCTTTAAAATCGAACTACCAGAGCAGTTGTTTTACTTCCTCACAGAGGAAGCTTTGTAATGCTGAAAAAAATTTCAAGACAAAAAATGTTCAAAAAGATGTTTTAAGGCGATATATATGTCGATATTTCTTGATTTTGAGAAATTTTTTCGTGGAGGTGTCTGTACCCACACAGACTAAAAGATTTCAATGAAATATTTCGGAACATTCCACAAGAATGTTTCACTGGAATATTTATGGAATATTTACAATATTCCAAAACTCTTGCAAAATTACTTCCATGTTATATTTTACTGGAATATTTACGAAATATGCAGGGAAGGTTTCATGAAATAATTCCTGAAATATTTATAAATTATTTCGAAGAAATCTTTTGTGAAACATTTCTGTAAACTTCGAAAAAACATTTCGAATTTCAACTTCGATATATTATGTAGTAAATGTTTTAGAAACATTCCAATGGAAGATTTCACGGAAGTAATTCGGAAAGGCTTACATGAAATCATTTACTGAAATGTTCACGGAATATTTCTGAAATATTTTAACGGAAATAATACAAAGTTTTTTTGGTATTCCACAGGAATATGTATCAAATATGCCGGAAACATTTTATGAAATAATTCGTGACTATTTTATAAATTATTGCCTGAAAACATTTCATGAACCATTTCTGTAAACTTCCAAAGACATTTCGAATGTTAACTTCGATATATTATTTAGTAGATATTCCAGAAACATTTCTAAGGAACATATCACAGAAGTAATTCGGGAAAGCTTTTATGAAATCATATTCTGAAATATTCACGGAATATTTCTGGAATATTTTATTGAAAATTATACAAAGCTTTTTTGATATTCCACTGGAATATACATATATACATAAGGGTTAAGCGTAAAAAATTTGTCTGTGTATTATCTCATTAACGATCGCTGTTCCTAGACACGGGTCGGGAATCTAACATATACGTCTAGACAGTTATTTAGATCCTCTATTACGACAAAAAAAAATAAGCGAAAAAATGGGGTTTTCAAGAAAAATGCATTTTTCTAAAAAGTGCATTTTTTAGTAAAAATTGCATAACTGATGCATAGTTTAATTTTTCTTAAAATAACATTATGTACGTGAAAGAAGACTCAAAACTGAGTGAAATCACATATAATGTTCTTAGAAGTTTTTAAAAACTGATAGAGTTGCAGGAGATTAAAAATGATACTGAAAAAATTTTTTGCAAGCAATAATTTTCTTGGAATTTTCGCCATCGCTAAACGGGCACAATTCAGGTGCAATTGAAAAATGAAAAAACACGTGTCAAATATTTTTTTAAGAAGAATAACATACTAAAATTTCAAAAAGATCGGTGATGGTGGTATACGCGGACTGCTTGATTTGAAATGGATTCAGCCTTATATGGAACTGTTTCTCTGACTCCAACCATAAACCATGAGTTCTTTGCGACTTAATAAAATAAAATAAACTGCACCCCACTGACTACGCGACGCATTAGAGAAAATTTCTATAGCATAATTTATTGCTTCAAAAGAATTACTGGCTGATGTCACATGTGATTCCCACCAAGTAAAAAGTATACTAGCCAGAGACAAATACATAACTTCTTCATAATTATATTTATAGTTTTAAAAAGAGCTAAAAATTTAGTTCGTTCAAAATCTTTAGTGTATAATCAACTGTATTTTATATCCGAACATGCAGCTACCCGAAAGACGATAAATTTTGCAAAATCTCTAATTTTACATTCAGATATTTTACTAAATTTTTTAATTAATTTACTTAGTGAAACGCGTTTTTCTTCCATTAACTTCATCGTCATGTTTGCTGCGTCTAATGTGAGTGTTCCATCGAATATGAGCGATGACTCCGATTCGAGAATGTCGTCTGTCTCTGTCCGCCCGGCGCCTGAGTCTGCAAATCGTTGTGCCTTCTTCTCCGACGAGGCGGGTCTTTCGGGTTTTTAGCAGGTCTTTTCTGAGGTGGTTTTGGCAATTTTAGATCTTCTGCAGACTGTCCAGTTAGCATAACTACTTTTAAGTCATCAACTAATCTACTTACGAAGAGAAAATTGCCCACTAAACTTGCGTTTAGGGTGTGATTAAAACCAAACTTCTCCGAATTAAAATTTCATCATTTATACAGTTGATTATTAACCGGCTTACATCGCTCAGTGCGTCAGTAATAGGGACATCGTCTGCTACTTCTCGAACTAAAAACATTGAAATTGCCTTTCCAATACCTGACATACTAGTCGCAAGCTTTTCTTGTTTTTCAGCATTGCGTTTATCTCTTGCACGAACGTTATCGTTTATAGCGCGGTAAACCTCTATACATTTGATATAGGCGGATTAAAACATATGCAGTACTTAAGAGCAGGATATTTCTTGGATGAAACAGTTCTTTCTTCAGATGTTAAACTCAATTTCATTATTACGGCCCATCGAACAGCAAAAACTTCATGGACAGTAGGAGCTAATACTTTTTTTTCCTCCAGCCGTTGGCCAATGTCATTAAGAATGTCAGCACTAAGACCCTTTCCATTTATACCGTTGCAATCAACCTCGATGTTTTGTGGTTTAAGAGAGGCTGTAACGCCACCCTTTTTCATTGAATTGCTGGTAGGCGCGAGCGCGTTTGTGTCAGAGGTCAACAAGGCATTCTTCGCAAGCGTCTGCCTGCCCGGCATCGTTGGTGACAGCGCGGCCTCTGATCCACATTTGTCAGTTGTAACGTTGTACTTTTTCAAGTCCTTATTCAACCATCACAACTCATTTATTTAGCAGGACCGGAGGCTGACTACCATGGAGTCGGTAGGAGGCCGACTCCTATGCGCAAGGACGTGTGTGTGGAGAGAGAGTATATAATGATCACTATCCATTTTTATCACAATTTACACTTTATTTATTATATCACTTAAACTTATTATATCTCAACCAGAGAGATTCGCAAGTACGTGAGGAAGTCGCGCTTGCCGGGGCCGGGAGCCGAACCTCAACTCACAAGAGCCACGCGGATTCACATAGAACCTAGGCGTGTCCGCCTCGCAATTGGGAAACCCGGTCGCTGCCGAAATACACACAACTCGCCTTGTCTCTTTCTCTCCCACTCCGTCTCTCTCGCTCTCTTGCACTCGCTGCTCGCTGTGTTGCCATCGCCGATTTTTTTGGCCCATACTTTTGGATATATCAGAGGTCAAAAACTGATTTTTTATGATTTTTTGCATTTTTTGCCGATTTTGATTAATTTACAACTCCTCAGGGAAGCATTTTCCACGATAGACATAGGAATAGTTCTTTTTTTATACAATTTTCTCAGTTTTTAAATAAAAATACGTCTAAAGCAGTACTTATATGATTTCACTTACATATATACTAATGAAATATATAAATTTAGAAAATTGAATGTCAGATCAGGACTTTCTCTACCAAAATATTCATGGAGATACCTTTTTATTGTTCAAAAGTGTTCTTATGAGCCCTGGAATGGGATACAATCATTTTTAGATCTAAAAAATCCATCCAGTTTTTGATTTTTTTTAAAAATATCTTACATAGGTCTGAAAAAATACGGTTGAATACTATGGGAAATTACAAGAAAAAAAATATATGTAAGTTATTTCGAAATTTTGCTTCCTTTTTGAGCTAAAAAATCTGTTAATGTTGGAAAAATTAATAATAAATTTCATCTTATAATTCAAGATATTGATTAATTTTTAGCTCAAAAAGGAAGCCAAAATCTAAGTATCTTACATATTTCCTTTTCTTGTAATTTTTCATAGAATTTAACTATATTGTTTACGAAATTTTAAATATTGGTTTTCCAAAAATTGAATAAATTAGTTATAAAAAATGGAAAACTTATATTTAAAAAAAAAGTAATCCGTTACATTTTCAGTTTAGATCACAAGGAATCATAAAAGTACCAAAAGAAAAAAATTCGTTCTTCCAGTCGCTCAGAATCGTTGTACGCCGCAAAACATCTCCAATAAAAAATGGATCACAATAACAGTGAGTTTGTACCATGGAAAATATATATTTTATTTTGTGATGCTATACATCTTAAATTGTAGGTATTATCGATTACTTCAAGACAAAAAAAAGTTGATATTGATTGCTTGAATACAAAAATTTCTACAACGTTAGTACTAAAACTTATTATTTTAGCGTTTAACTCAGGCTGGCCCCCTTAAACTCTGAAATATGTTTCAAAATGCCAAAATATGAAGTGAGTCGCAATTTTAGACTCTAACATATCGCTAAACTTATTTTATCGAAATTTTTAGCTCTATCTTTAGGAAATACTGAAAGAATGCTCAGTATGGTACATTAATTATTTAGTTTAAAAAATCTTGCATAGCAAGCTTGCTTTTTTAATTCTGAAAAAGGCAACAGTAATCTCGCACTCTCTAGTTTTATTTTATTTTTTTACAATTTTATGCAAAATTTTTGTAAACTGAATAATTAACATAGAAAACAGAGCCATTTTCCAGTATTTCCTTAAAATAGAAATCTACTTTAAATATGTATTTATTTCCAGATAACAATTATTCGTTTTGCATAAGTCCGAGTCAGACTTTTCAGTTTACAGAACAAGCGTGTCCGGTTGTATCCCTCTTACATACAAGGCAGGACATGTCTCTTCTTCTTGCTACCTTTATTTTTCCTTCGTCTCTCTACTTCTATCTCACTCTTCCTTTCTCTATCTCTCTCTGCTCGCTCACTTCCTCTCTCCTTCTTTCTCGTGATCCTTCTCCACAACGCTCGAGCACCCTCGTTAAGCGCCTACGTGTCCGCGTTTCGAATCGTGCGATTCGTCGGTGAACATTACTTTCGGGGCAATGGAGAGTGGCGCATCGACCCCCCACCGCCCTCTTGACCAATCAGTCGATCGGAAATCATCTACCCTCTCGCTCTCTCTCTGCATCTTCGTGTTTCTCTTATTTCGGCTCTCCCTGGCTGCTCTTATTGTTTAATGAGATTAATCCAAACAAAGAGGCAACATCTTATACCTCCCTCTCTGTTCTTCTTTCGCTTTCTTCATCGAAAATGTTGGTCTACTCGATACATTCCTAAAAATTATGGTCTTATTTTATTGACATCCATATACTAGTATATAGGTACTTAATTATTAGTATACATCAGTAGTTTCAGAAAAGTACATATTTTTGAGAAGTTATTTTTCCTTCAACTTCGATAATTGGAGTAATAAGATTTCCATGTTTCCCAAGAGATATAGATTTAGATATAGAGGATAAATGAAAATTGATAATATATTTCAAGAAAATATCTAGTTTAATCACTGACTCTAGTTACTCTGAAAACTTTTATTTTTAATCAAAATTAAAATAACTCGTAACGATATAAAATATAGTTATATTTTCATAAATGAAAATACCAATAGTACGATAAAACATTGAACAATTGTAATGTTGTATTTCCGTGCTACCTATACAACCGTCACACGCGAATTCACGAGGAACCAAGGCGTGCTCACCTCACAATCGTGAACCCCCACCGCTGCCCCCACGTACAAAACTCGCTTTCTCTCTCTATGTCTGTCTCTCTCTCTCTCTCTCTCTCTCTCTCTCTCTCTCTCTCTCTCTCTCTCTCTCATGCATTGCGGCTGGAGAGTCGCACTCCAACACGGCGGAGCCCAGCCAGCTGTCCGATGCTGTCGGGCGTTGCACCATACAGAGACTGTCCTCTTCTGCGGCTAATCGCGAACTGGCTTCGCGGCTCCGGGAATCCCTTCTCGGCCCTTCTTCTCTCTCTCTGTATTCTCACTCTTGCTCTCGCTGCTCACTGCGTTATCATCGCCGGACTTTATAAACAGCGAGCTTGTACACATTCGCCAATGTTTATGTCTGCAAGAACGATGGCTATAGAAGAGAGAGTCCACACACGAGGAATAGCTCATGCTGGCTATTACCTCGTCATATAATTCAAAATAACTTTAAGTTAAGGGGATCAAATTTATATCGCTTTCAATTTTATGTTTAACCTGAAACGTTCGCTATTTATTTATTTAATCTAATATTGAATAATTAAGGACTCCAGGTATTAGGAAAGGCACAGGTAAAACCAATTATATATATATATATATATGTGTGTAAAATAATGCTTGTTTTATTTAATATCCCTAACTTACAGAATCTAAAAGACTGAATAATTCATTTATAACATTCGCCGAGGCGTACGTCGAGATAGAGATAGAAAGAGATGAATTTAGCTAATATTTATTAATTGAAAGAAAAAGGAAAAACGCGATAAATACTAATCAATTTAAAATACACGAGCGCGACGCGGATGACTGCAACCTTCCAGATTACTTCTACACCCCGACAACCCACTCCTCCGTGAGGAGATGTGGGGGAGGACAAAGGTCCCCTGTTTTCCGCCAAAGGTGTAGAAGGGCCGATGGCTAAAAAGAGTGAGAATCGCCGGATCGAACTAGTCGATCTAACTCGCACTAGTTTCTCCCAAAGGGATAATCCTAGGCTCTCTCTAATTGATTACCTTACTCAAATTTTGGCTGCTTTGCTCCTTGCGTCTCCCACGTGTGCTGCTTGAATGGCGTAAAAAAGGGAAAGAGAGAGAAGTCTTTCTCTTAGCTCTGCTAGATGCAGACTAACTAGCCGTCGCTTTACTCATCCTCTCCCCACCACTCATTGTTCGAGCACGCACCCCTTAAAAGTGTGTGTATGCTTTTGACTATACCTATTCTTTACATTTTGTGCTTGCGCATCTATTACACACACCTTCAAAGTAGTGTGAGTGCTCGGCTTGTGCGCGCTTTTCAAATTCATATATATACGCGATCATTGCAACCGTTTGAAATGAAATAAATTTATTTCTTAACTTGTTTAATTGTTTGGAAATTAAATAATAGTATATCTAATTCTGATAATCCAATATTTCTTAACTGTTCTTGGTGACTATTTATTATTTATTTATCCTTGGATAAATAAATAATTCAATTCAAAATAGATGCGAAAATTAAATTAAAAAAAATAAATGCGAAAATTTCTTACTCTCGTAATGGGTGTTCGTACCCGTTGCAAACCCCATGTTTTTTCTTCATGGCACACTAATAGAGGCTCCTACCCTAGATCACGCGAAGCACGCCGTGTGAAAGAAATCTCATAACCGGGGATTTTAATTGCAAGTATGAATGGGTGAATGCGGAATTGAGCATGTATATTGTTAAAGCACCTGGCGCCTTATATATTCAGCGATTTTTAAAGAATACTGTGTCGAGAGAAATACGTTTGTCGTGGTATCCAAGACTTTTGCGCCTCCAAGCGTGAATTACTACCTTACAAAAGTAACTAGACAGTAAGCTGTATTCAACGTTATGTGAAAGTTAATTATCCATGTCAACATAATTCTTAAGAAAGTATTTTTTTAGATTATGAACTTATTTATAAAATCAAATTTTTGGTATTAATAGAATAATGATGATCACTAAAAGTGATAATGTTTATAATTCTAGTCAAAACATTAAACAAATCAGTCATCATAATAATCGTAACTTTTATGCAGAGTCTAAGCTTATTTTAACTCCACATGCTATTTCAGAATGTTCTTTCGTTTTCTTCGACTGTTAGATGCAATGAAATTTCATTAATATTATATGTAAATGACTTTCGCACTTCCCATTAAATTACATTGCTCCCTACTGAGCGCGTTGGCATCTTTGAAGTGCGCGAATTTTGCAAGCCTATGCAAGCAAAACCTCAGCGCCGAAATTAAGGCTTCTCCTATACCTCGCACCCCAGAAATTTACACGTATAGCCGAGAGCGATTCGCAACGCGCGCGGCTCTCTTCTACCTTTCGCTTCCGCCCGGTAACCCGACACCAAGTATATGATTTCAGATGCAGCGTGGTGGTGGTGGCCCAACCGAGAGAAGAGCCTCGCTCGCGCTCTCGGGTAATACGCTGCAATATTAAGTAGAGTTGCCGAGCAGAGGTTATAGGGGGGAAGTATTTCGCCTTGGCAGCGCCGCGTGTAGATGTACACCTGTATACAGACGCCCACGAGGCAGGCTGTGGCCGCGGCTGCTGCTGTTGCCACCGATGCTGGTCCTGAGAGGGTAGATGGACTATACGTGGCATGAGCGTATGCCAGGCATGTACGCCTTTCACGACTTATATCTGTTATAGGCACCCCGCCGTGTGGCTCTCGATCTTTCGAGACCGGTGTGGAAGCTGGTAGTGGTAACATATGTACGAAGAACGGGAGCAACTTAAAGGGAAAATCCTGTACAGAAAGGGAGAAAACGGCTGCTTATTAGGAGGTACAATATTGTACAACGGTGAATGCGAGCTTCTGTAATTTCGCACCAACACTAATCGGAACGATTTAAAACGTTTTTAATTAATAACTGATAGAGTCAATACTATCAAAATAAAAGTAAATACATAAATATCATCAGAATACGTTGTAGTCACATACTGCCATACTTAGTTTTTAGTGCATTTTAGCAATTTTGTTACTAAAAGGTATTAACTACCTAATCGAATAATTATAAAAAGGCTTATAATTGAAACCATATGCTATTTATATAACCATTTATTCGTTGTTGAAGTTCGAATAAAACCGCTGCTAATTTCTTCATCAGAAATGCTTTCTTAAAGAAAAGAATTAAATTACATTAATCTTTATAGAGCTGAAATGCCGTTATAGTGGTTCAAACTTTGATTGATACTTTACCTATGATCAAGCCAGAATATAAGTTACCTTTTTTATGCATTTTGTAAATTAGATTAAATATCTCAAATCCTGGCCTTCTAAAGAGTAAATAATTTTTCTTTTAATTGATTGATAATTATATTTCTTTGAGCAAACTGATTCCATACAATTATAAAATATATTATTCCACCTATATCGTTTATAAAAAAAAAGAACCGTAATAAAAAATATATGGACTATTTCACGTGTGCTGTACAAGTCAAAATATGAAAAGGCTCAAAACTTTTTTTCTCATTTCAAATCAGTTCTAGAACACTCATCTAAAATTTTATAGTGATATGTCAAAAAATAAAAAGCGTTCAAATTTTTGAAAATTTGGATATTTGCTTCCTCCCAGAGAAAGCTTTGTTATAGTAATTTTTTGAGTTGTTGTAAAAACATGTTAGAATTGTTTTCCAAGGTGTTAGGAATCAAACTACGCATCAAAATACCCATCATATGTATGTGTGTGTGTGTGTACGCCTGGATCTCTACTTCTGGTTACTCCTGGCTTCTACTCGTTCGATTTTAACCGGACAGAACTTATTTTTTTTGTTTTTTTTTTTTTTGTGATTACGGAACAAAAATCTGTTTTTGATTGGGCCGATGCGTTTGTTTTATTCGGAATTTTCGATTTTCTCAAAATTTATTTTTGCTTTTTTTTAATGATAGGATCGAGATATTTTTATCGGATGGGTAGAATTCAAATGAGTATTATAATACATATATTTTCTCAAAAAAAAATTTCTAGCTATCACGGTTCTTCTTTTAATAACAAAAACGTGTTTTTTTATAAAGCTTATAACTCTTGTAACTCCCAAACTAAACGGCCAATTTTGTTGAGAAAAATCATGTTAATGCAGAATATAAATAGCTATGATCTGTAAAAATGTAAATTCATTTTGTTGGTTAGTTTTTGCGAGAAATCTGAAAAATGAAAAAAAATGAGTTTTGTATGTCCAACGATTCACTCAACTACTGAAGTTTTTTCATATTTAACATACAAGAACGTATCACAATAGGTTCGTGACACTTAAATAATATACTCCCCTAGTACGTAATAGGACACATCCAACTGAATAACTAATTATTCTTTTATAGTAATTTGTATTATTAAAAAAGTATTGCAATTGTCAATTGACTTTTCTGCCCTCCGGTCGGAAAGCGGCAACTTCCTGGCCGATGCGCGAAACGAAGTTGCTGTTTTCCGTCACCATCAAGCAGAAAAATAATATACACACCTTGTCCAGTAAAAAGTCAAGTGTTTTTAAATTAATTTTTTTATTTGTTTCCGAGTAAGTTAACTTTATGAGTTTATTTCATTTTTAAGGAAGAGACAAGACAAAACAAGATTTCTTTCACATAAGAGACTGAATACCAGGATTATAGGAACAAAGAAAAATAAAGGATTTAGAGAAACTGTATAAGATATTTAAGCAGCGAAGAAAAGAAGAAGGATATTATAAAAGTCAAAATTATAAATACATTTGCAAGCAAAACAATAACCAGGAATAGAATAATAACTATCAGTATTCACTCACATGAACTTTGATAGTTCTTGGGTGCAAAGATTAAAACACTTTACACTTAAAATCTTACAAGGAGAGTGTCTCAGATCCGGATCACGGATTTGATTAAAACTGTGAAAGATGTTTTTAGATGCCAAAATATGAAGGAAACCGCAATATTAGACCCTAACGCTATGATAAATTGAAGCTATCAACATTTTTAGCAATATATTAAGAACATCGATAAAAATATTCTGGTTTTCGTGTTAATTATTCAGTCCAAAAAGACGTTATACGCACTTGTAAAAAAAAGAAAATAAAACTACAGAGCGTCTGCTTTCCGTTGCTTTTTACAGAATTAAAAGATATCAATTCCTTTAAAAGTTATGGTAGTTTGAAGTTAAGCAACGAAAAACTGCTGATAAATGAATAAAAACTAAGACGTCAATTTTATGTATATTTCACGCATTTCCGTTGCTTAACTTCTAACTTCCATAACTTTGAAAGGAATTGATATCTTTTAATTCTGTAAAAAGCAACGGAAAGCTCACGATCTGTAGTTGTACTTCCCTGCCTCCTCCTCATAGATCAACATGTAGTATCGCTACTAGCTGTGCGTTCTTTGTCACAGATTTTAAAACTTCAAGATATTTAAAGAATTTTAAAGAAAAATCTGCGATGCGCAGTTGTTTGTCGCCACCGTCGTCCCGGTCACTTGGTTAGCTTCCGCTCGTTCATGCATCGTTATTACGCTGTGCGTTCCACGCCACACGCGATTATACGCGCTATAAAGGAGAGTTTGATTAACAGCATCATGGGATCATATTCGGATCATCAACGTCGACGAAAATGAGAACGACAGATCTCCGCCGAAGAAAAACGACGCGCCTCCAAGAAACGTCGCCGATCAAAAATTCCTGGATCTTATAGTTCTCAAAAAAGGTATGAAAGCACTCATACTAGAAAAGGATACAAGCGTCGACACTCAGAAAGTTCACGCTCACGCAGCAGAAACCAAAACCGCTCACGCGATAACGATGGCGAGCGTAGCCCGCGAGGCACGTCACATCGCAGCCGAGGCGGAAGCTGCAAACAGCATTTGTGCGTACGAGGAACGTCTCGCAGCAACTACGATAACGAAATAAAAAAGCACTCGTGCGGAAACGATGGTGAACGCAGTCCTCGAGGCGCGTCACATCGCAGCCGGGTTACAAAAAGAGCGAAACATCTCAAATACACATCTCACAAAAACAACATAACCAAGACAGCGATTCTCGCAGCTCAGACCATTCACGCAGTAGGGAAAGTCGCTCACTCAGCCGAGCACGTAGCTCACGAAGTTCCTCCCAATGCTCCAGTGCGAGCCATAGCAGCAGCAGCCGCGATAGTGGTAGCAAGACCAGCGGCAGCAGTGCTAGTGGTAGGAGAAGTGACAGCAACAGAAGAAGTGATCACTCAAGGTCTCCCATCTAACATCCAATAGAGAACTCAAAAGATAAATAAGAACCCACTGGGGAGGATAAAACATCAACCGTTCAATAGCCAAGTACCGGGGGTGAGCCGGACTCAAACGAATTAAAAAGTCTCCTCGGTGAGCCAACCGAGGGAAAAAAACTGGGCGCTGCAGTTGACACGGACGTATCAAACATAGGCACAAGCATTTGTCGAACAGGTCTCGATAAAGAAATAAAAGAAACACTCATGAAGAAACACCTCACTCCCGAAAATTTTTTCAATGCTCTATGGTCCCACACTCAATCCAAAAATAAAGTCTGCAATAAGCAAACGCAGCAACGCAAAGACCAATATCAAACGGTCATGCAAAATCAACTCGGCAGTGCAACGACGGCACTGGGACACGTGCTTACTATTCTCCAAGATAAATCGGATGAATCGCGAAAGAAAGCATTCCAATTCGTGAGCGACGCCTTTAAGCTACTGTCAGACATTATGTACCGAATGTCTATGACAAAGCGCTCTTTCATCAACCCGGGACTCATATCGATAGCGATGAGCGTTACTGAAGACTGAAAGATCGACACTCTTCTATATGGACAAGATTTCGCTGAAAAGTTGAAAGCTGCCAAAGAAGTAGAGAAGGTTGGAAAGGACGTCGCAAGACCCGGTACACGGGGAAGGAAACCAGATGTTCAGGGTAACGGCAGCTACAATCGCCCCCCTCCTAAGACGTCCAGCAATTTAAACTGGAGGGGCCTCCTTGAGCACTCGACCTCACGTCACCAGAGCTACCAGAGGGGGCAAAAAAAGAGCTATCAGCGAGGTCAACAGAGAGCGTACCAAAGGAGGTAGAGATAAGCAGGCTCGCCGGCAGTATAAGAAACTATGTAGCTTCTTGGAAGCAAATTACAGAGGACGCGTCTATTTTAGAAATAGTTTTCGGATAACGAATAAGATTTCGGGAAACGTCAAAACAGTGTAAAGCCCCTGCAGAACCCGTTTTTCTGCGAGTGAACATACTGCCTGTTCGAAAGCTTTAAAAAATCTTCTTGAAAAGGGAGTGATCTCTCCGTGCACGCCTTGTAAAAATCAGTTTTTATCCACATATTTCTTACACGAAAAACCAAACGGTGAAATTAGATTCATTCTTAACTTAAAAAAATTAAACTTTTTTATAGACGCGCTTCACATCAAAATCGAGGACATAAAAACAGCTCTTAAACTAATCATAAAAGACTGCTTTATGGCGAACATTGATTTAAATGATTCGTATTTTCTCGTTCCTATATATGAGAAACACAAAAAATATCTAAGATTTAGATTTGAAGGAAAGATATATGAATTTAAGGCACTCCCTTTTGGTCTGTCTACAGCGCCATACGTTTTTACGAAACTCATGAAACCGCTAGTCGAAACTTTGAGAAATGAAGGTCACATATCTGTAATTTACTTGGACGACATATTAATGCTCGGGAAAACTCAACTAGACTGCGAACGTAATGTGCAAGCCACACGGTCCTTGTTAACGTCGCTCGGCCTGATAATAAATGAAGGAAAGAGTCAATCTAGTCCATCGCGCCGGTGTCAATTACTGGATTTTATTCGATAGTCAAGATAGTCAAGGCTATAGTATATACCTCACTGATAAAAAGCGAGAAAAAATAACAAAACTAATATCCGATTTAATAAAGAAAAAATTAGCCAGTATAAGATATGTAGTAAAGATAATATAGGTATGCTTATATCCGCGTGTCCTGCAATAAGTTACGGGTGGCTTTACACAAAAGAGCTAAAACGCGAAAAGTTTTTATCGCTAAAAAATAATAACGGCAACTTTAATCGAAAAATGATAATAACCGAACGAATGAAACTCGATTTGAAGTGGTGGCTTAGCAAGGTTCCAGTAGGAAAAAACCCGATTCGGGACAACATACATAGCATCGAAATATTCACTGACGCTTCACTGACGGGATGGGGCGGGTTCTATCGGGAAAAAAGAACTTACGGTTGGTGGAGAACAACATCTCGTAGAAAACACATAAATATCCTAGAACTTGAGGCAGCGTTTTACGGACTGACTCACAAAAAACCACATTGGCCAGCTACGACTCAACCTATCAGCTGATGGATAAAAGAACCACTCGATAAGAGTGGAGTCGATACCAGACTTTTCTCTGCCTATAGCACACGACACGCGTCGACTTCGGCAGCAGCACGCAAGGGAATTAATATTGAAGTCATTAGACAAGCAGCAGGGTGGTCAGAAAAATCAGCAACGTTTGCTGAATTCTACAACAGACCTCTAATTAATAACAACTTCGCTACGAAAGTAATGCTAAATAATTGGCAAAATTTCTTTAAGTTTGTATTCATTTGTTTGCCCTTATATACCGGTTATTTTTACAATTACAAGTTACGTTCATGCCAATACTTATTCTAACATATATATGGAAAATAAACACAAGTTCCTTATTTATTTACTAAAACGACTTAAATCAATAAATTGCGAAAGCTTTAAACATCTACATGTTGATCTATGAGGACGAGGCAGTGAAGTACAATTGTATGATCGAGTGAACTTACCTGTAAGTGAAACTCGATCAAAATTGTACGAGCTGCCTCGTCCGAAATAGATCAAATCCCACCCTGTTTATGACAGACCTTGTAATATGTTTTTTCCACACCCAGAAGATATTTTCGCAATTTCTTTGTGCTTTAAAATTAATGACGATGCATGAACAAGCTAACCAAGCGACCGGGCCGGCGATGGCGACAAACAACTGCGCATCGCAGATTTTTCTTTACAATTCTTTAAATATCTTGAAGTTTTTAAAGCTGTGGCAAAAACGCACAGCTAGTAGCGGTACTGCATGTTGATCTATTTCGGATGAGGCAGCTCGTACAATTTTGATCGAGTTTCACTTACAGGTAAGTTCACTCGATCATCCAATTTTATTTTCTCTTTTTACAAGTTTATATAACGCCTTTTTGGACTCAATAATTAACATGAAAAACAGAATATTTTTATCAATATTACTTTAAGGGGGTGACACCTTTAAATCACTCCCATCAAAATGATCTGTAAAAAATAAATTTGAATTATTAATAAAATTTATAACTAATATACTGAAAGTATGTTACATTTATAATACAATAAGCCAAAAATGGAAGTTCTAGACCTACTTTGTCTCAAGATATGGAGTTTTCAAAATTTAGGCTTTGGTGTAACCTACAGGTCCACAGTACCAACAATTTAAGCCCAACCGGATTAAAATCCATCACCTCCGTGGACCTGTAGGTTACGCCAAAGTCAGATTTTGACATTATGTAGAAAACAGCTTTAAAAATGAAGTCACTAAAATGCTTCTTCTTTTCTTTCGTACTCCCTTCTCTTCCCTAAAACATTATAAAGTACTATTTTTAGCTTAAAATACTTTATGTTTGGAACAAATAAATTGCTTATCATCATTTTTTTTTCCTTTTGTACATGGTATATTAGTATCTTTAGATGTTACTGGGAAATTTTCCTTATGCCTAAAACATTAAAAAGTATTTTTTTTAGTTTAAAATACTTTGTGTTTGGAACAAATAAATTGTTTACCATTATGTCTCTCTCTCTCCTCCTCCATATGTAGTACATGTAGCATGACAGAAAATATAACCTCGAGCTGATGTTAGTAGAGTGGCTGCATTGCTGAACTGAATTTTTTGTAGTTGACGCTAAAATTCTATTTTTTAAACTTTATCTTAAAAATAGACTTGGAATATGGTATTTAACCGTTTTTTGGAATCCTTCCACCTGCGAAGTGCCAAAAAGTGTCTTAGTGATTTTTGTATTTATAATCGTTTCAATAGTTTAAAAAAATTTATCAATTGTGTATACTTTTCTTTAAGTTTTTTGATAAAAAGTTTGATAAAGAAATTTTTCACTATGGATAATCAAAAAAGATCTCGTAATGGAAAAAATGATAGTAAACATGGTTATTCGACTAAAGTTAGAAAAAGAAAAACTTGGAATAAAGGAGTGAAAAAAAGTACGATCAATCAACATCAACAGAGTACATCTACTTCTAAGTTGAAAGATCAATATTATCCACAGTCAAACTTTCAAGGCTATAGAATTTTCAACATAGAATTATTAGCATAAGTGATAAATAATGCGACTTGTTGCAAGCTATGTGGAGCTGATATAGTGCTTGAAGAAACAAAAATCTTTGGACTTGGCAATGACTACACTTTAGCGTGTCAAGGTTGTCAGTTTTTTCAAACCTTTTCCAACAGCGTCAAGATTGGAAGACAAAGAAATGCCTATGAAATAAATCAAAGAGCGGTTCTTGCTTCTAGGCTGGCTGGCGATTGACTTGGTACTCTGAGAAGCTTCTGTGGAGTTATGGACCTACCATCACCAGTTCAGCATAGTGCTTTTATGAAACTTCAACAGACAGTTTTAGAAGCAACTATTGGTGAAGTTCAGGCAAGCATGCAACACGCTGTTCAAAAAGAAATAGAACTGAGTTACGCATTGGAAAAGGAAAATGAAGAAGACGAAGCCCATGTTTCACAAATAAACATCAAAGGTGATGGAACTTGGCAAAAAAGAGGTTTTCAATCTTTGAATGGAGTAGTAGCTATAATTAGTGCAGAAACTGAAAAAGTGCTCGACCATGAAGTGCTTAGTTCTTATTGGCAAGCATGGACTAAATGGCAAGAGAAAAATGGTTTGCCCCGTGGAGAAAACTGGGATGATTGGTGTATACACAACACACCAATCATGTAACTGTAATTCTTGGTACACACAAACTTGTGTGTACCAAGAATTACACGGAAACAGCTGGAGGTATGGAAAGAACTGGAATGATAAGAATCTTCAAAAGATCAGAAGAAAAACACAATTTCCAATACACAAAGTGTATTGGAGATGGGGATTCAAAGACCTACTTCAATGTTATAAAAGCTGAGCCATGTGGAAAGGATGTGAAAATTGAAAAGCTTGAATGTATTGGACACGTGGGAAAGCGCTTTGGTTATAACATGAGAAGATTGAAAATTTCCATGAAAGGAAAGAAACTGAGTGATGGCAAAGGACTTTTTGGAAAAGGGCGCTTGACTCTAAAGCTACTTAGTAGTATGCAAACTTACTACACAGGAGCTATCCGGAACAATCCAACATCTTAGTCGAAAATGATTCGAGCAATCTGGGCAATTTGGTTCTACATAAGTTTCACAGATGATCAGCCTCAACATCAATTTTGCCCGGTTAGCAGGAACTCCTGGTACAAATACCATCGAGCTGTAGCACTGAATAAAGATTTCCATCATGAGAAATTCATCCCTCAGCCAGTCATGGATGCAATAAGACCGGTGTTTGTGAAAATGACATCTGTTTCCCTTCTCAAGCGCTGCCATGGAGGGCAAACACAAAACTCAAATGAAAGCTTCAACAGCATACTTTGGAAAGTGTGCCCAAAAAACACCTTTGTGAGCCTTAATACGCTAAAACTTGGATCAAATATTGCCACAGTTCTCTTCAATGATGGAATGTGTGGTATTCTAAGAATCATGACTCAACTTGAGACTACTCCAGGGGTTTGTGCCATTTTTACTGCAAAGAAAAGAGACAAAGACAAATTAGATAAGTCAGAAAAAAGAAAACTTGAAGACACCAAAAAGAAAAGGAGTATTTATAGAAAATTAAGATTGGACTTATATGAGGATTATCTTGATCAAGAAGGACTGGGCTATGAAGCAGGAACGTTTTAAATTTTCGTTTCAGGTGCTTTTCACTTTTTACAGTATTTACGTTAAATAAACTATATAGATAACACAAATTTATAACCTATATACGTTGGTATATATAGAATCAGAAAAACAACTGAGCAACAGCTGACGCAGCGATTACGGCGACGGGCGGACGGACGACGTGATGATGAATGGGATTGGTGACGACGTCTCAGCGATCGTCTACTGCTTCGTGAGCAGATGTGTAGCTCGACTATCAACGCGTAATTTGAATATAAGTATTTATTTTTGTTGATTATTGTTTATTAATTTATTTTATAGAAAAATAACACAATTGAATTATTTTTATCATTCTAATATTATCATTATTCAATAAGTTATTTTATTTATTTAGCAAAAGACGGAGCAGTCGTAAGTGAGCCAAGTGAGAAAAACGGCTTTTGGTGGGGTTTTAGTGAATTGGCACACTTTCGGGGAGTGACGGGACCCTAGCCTGAAGATGATCCCTCCATCTCTAACACCTAGGAGGGAATTTCACCACCTATTTGGCCTCGTAAAAGAAATAAAAAAAAAGAATCAGCCGTTTTTCTAAAAAAATTAAAAATATGGCATTTTCCCTCAAAAAACGTTTGAGCCATATCTTTTTAAATAAATTCAATTTTTATGTCGCACATTACTTATTTGATTTTGTGTGGTATAAGGAATCAAAAAATTAATTAAAAAAAAGAAACTGATTTTTTCGAAATTTAAAGGTGTCAGACCCCCTTACAATACTGCTGAAAATGTCGATAACTTCAGATTATCAAAGCGTTATGGTCTATTATTGCATCTTCATATTTTGATATCTGAAAACATATCTCAAAGTTTGAATAAAATCCGTAATCAGGATCTGAAATACTCTCCTTGTTAGATTTAAACTTGTAGTTTTAGGTGATATTTTGTTTCAAATAATTTATTTTCAAAAAAATAATTGCAGAAAAAATGGAAATTACGGAAATTTTAATAAAATATACTAAAAAATATGAACTTTCATAAAAAATAAATATTACTCGGATAGAATTTTCCCGTAAAAATTACCGTGAAATTCATGGTAATCGGCGAACATGTGAGACTCTAATAATTTTTACCGTGAATCATGGTAATTTTTACTGTATCGTCACGGTAAAAATTACCGACAAGTAGGTAAGTTTTACCGTGATTCACGGTAACAATTATTGGAATCTGACATGATCCTCGATTACCATGAATTTCACGGTAATTTTTACGGAAAAATTCTATCAGTGTACAATAAACTTTTAAGGAAAAGTAGCAAATAAATTTGGTGAACATACCTTATAAAAATTAAGGTACTTCTAAAATTTTAAGTCAGGTCCTTGACTCATACCAAAGATATCCAGCGGCTAAGACATTCAGCCCATATTAACATAATGTACAGAAACGCCAGATGTATAATATTAGTTTATTATAGATACAGATTATAGGTATTAATATACTACATATTAATAAAAAAAACTTAAAACCTAAAGATTATACCTAAAATTTATTATTGATATAGTACATTACGCAACTAGTGCGCGAACCAGACGATTTGCGCACGAGTCGAGTTCGTCAAAAGAGACGAGTATGAAAATCGCCTGTTCGCGCACATGTTGCGTATACTATTTTTTAATAAACCGTGAGCGAAACACGATCATTTTTTGAAAATGAATATCCGAGCGAAGCGAGGGTGACAAACAGACGAGTAAATGAAACAATGCCGAGTTATAAAAAATTAAACATATCGAGAATTTACTATATTAGATTTAAATCAATACATTACTTCTTAATAATACATGCAAACATTTGTCTATTCTTCATTAAAAACTGCTTTATTTTCTTTCTGCCACTTTTTGAACTCTTCATACGCTGTCATGTATTGAACTCTTAATTTTTCACGCAATAAATTCAGACTAATAATGTTTGCTTTTTCAGCCAAATCTGGTGGTATCGTGTCATCATAAGGTGTATCCGAATCACTTTCTGTACTCATTTTTTCGGTTATAAGTATCAGTAAAAATCCTAACCACGATAAATATGTAATAAACATTTGTCGTAAAGTCCGTAAAACAATTGCAAATTTCTTTAATCAACGACCGTAAAATTGCCATGTTTCGTACATGATGAAAAAATATACTGTTTCGCACACGGAAAACGGAAAACAAGCATAAGAAACCGTGTTTCCCGCACCGCGTATTAAAAAAATTTTTTACTGTATCTTTACTGTTTCAAACATGCCTTGTTCCCTTAAAACATTAGTCGATTTTTCGTTTAATAGGGCGTTTGGAATATTTCAATATAGTAAACTGAAAATTTTTTTCAAAATACGTTTTTTTTCAGAATTATATTTCGTGTATCTTTGAAAAAGTAAACATTTAAAAAAAGTAACAATAGTAGTAGTTGTAATGAAATAACTAATTTTGCGCAAAATAAAGAGCTATTATTCTACTGAACGAGAAAAACATTCTCGTACAAACAAAGCGAGCACGCCTCGATCAAAACTGACCTTAATTGAATTTCGGTAAAGCGCGATCAAGCTCATTGTAATTTTATTCGATTCTCGACAATTCAATCAAACGTCCCTGCAAAAATGAAAATCCAGGTCCTCTCCCTCGCACACTCTCTCTCTCTCCCTCTCCGCTTTACTCTCTTTCTCTTTCGTGGGTGCATTGAATGAGAGAGGAAAATGCAATTAACACAATGTAATCGAAAATCGAGAATCTCGTACGAATCGAATAGCCACAAATTAGTAGAAGGAATAACTGAATTAATCAAGCATCGAAGGTCCCCAG
The DNA here is from genome assembly GCA_036873485.1 of Torymus texanus. Classification (NCBI taxonomy): domain Eukaryota; kingdom Metazoa; phylum Arthropoda; class Insecta; order Hymenoptera; family Torymidae; genus Torymus; species Torymus texanus. The sequence continues at coordinate 4,572 of JAYJLV010032189.1, read as the reverse complement.
CACTCTTCCCACTAGCAAAAGTAATTCCCTCGTATTTCCAAACAGCGTTTCATTACGAGCCGAGCACACATTCTACATTTGTCCACGTTATACAATGTCTAGGCACGAAAATGAGATCGCAATAAAATTAGATATTCTCACGACCACGTCCACGACGTGTTCTCCTTGAATAAAGTCTCAATTCGTCAGACACGGAAAATTGGTATAGAGTGCATTGAAGTATTTACTTTATTTTTAAGTTCTTGATAAATGATTTTTATTGATAGCTGTTAATAAAACTCCGAAAGTAATTTTAACTTTCCCGATTTTTGAAAAAAAAAAAACATTCCAATTTCAAAACCAGATATAAACGAATCCATTTCAATTTAAAAAGTTTAACTACACTCCTACGCTTATAGAAAAAACTATCAAAATAAATACCCATCAAGACTTTCATCTGGTGTTTGGATTAGAAAAAGCATAGACACTCAATTTACTGTAATACTAAAACAGTTCAATATGACTTTAAACTTGAGTATTCATCTTTGAATTAAATTTTTTCATCGAGTATTACTCTCACGCTGGTTCTTAAGCATCTCTATATTTGTAAATGCGTCGGTATACATATTTGCTTTCTAAAGATACATCTACTGCAGATAAATGTGTCGCATGTGAATTGCGCACATAATCGTCTGAGTCACGGACAGTCTATAAGAGTTTCAGTATTATTTTACAATTTGAGATTACTATCAATTACAAACTCGTCAACTGTTAAGTATTAATTACTCCGAAAAAAATGTATACTCTTAACTTGTTCCCGAAAACTGTATTAATTTTTAAATTGGAGTGTATATCTCTAATAAGCTATGATCGTATACACTTTTTTTTAGTAAATTTCTAATTATAAATATATACACTAAATTTTGAGAGTGTAAGTAGAAAACTGAGTATTTACATGCAAATTTGAGTGTAAACTCTCAAAAAATGAGTTTTGGCGTAAGAGTATAGCTGCTCATGTTTAAAATTTAAGTATGTTACTCTTCTTTTAAAATCATTAGACATATACATTGTTTTACTTTTCGAATGCACTAAAATTGCATCCAATTTTGCAATAATCAAAATCTTTTACAAAATCCAGAATTGAGAGTTTTATTGTTTAAAATCATAATTTACATATATGTTCCACGAAAAACAAACCGTTTTATAGAAAAACTGATATCTTAAAATCCTGACGTGCAGTGTCAAAACTGGCTCGCATTAAAATACATAAAAATATCATAGTTTGGTCAATGCAAAAACCACTTTTTACTTATTAAAGTAGAAGCTTTTCAATGATGGCATTTTTGGACTTCCAAATTTCATGGCCCCGGCGTATTTTACTAACTTATAGTCACAAATTTTTTATGACCTTACTTCACATATTATAATTTGGGCAACAATATAATATGAAAAAGGACTCTTGAAGTAACTATTAAAATTTTTTTCGACGATATATCAATATTATTAAAAAAATAATATCTATAACCGGGAGAGTATTTCAGATCCGGATTACGGATTTTATTCAAACTTTGAAATATGTTTTCAGATACTAAAATGTGAAGCCGCAATAATAGACCCTAACGCTTTGATAATCTGAAGTTATCGACATTTTCAACAGTATTTTAAAGTAATATTGATAAAAATATTCTGCTTTTCATGTTAATTATTGAGTCCAAAAAGGAGTTATATAAACTTGTAAAAAAAGAAAATAAAACTACAGAGTGTCTGCTTTCCGTTGCCTTTTACAGAATTAAAAGATATAAATTCCTTTCAAAGTTATGGAAGTTAGAAGTTAAGCAACGGAAATGCGTGAACTATACATAAAATTGACGCCTTAGTTTTTATTCATTTATCAGCAGTTTTTCGTTGCTTAACTTCAAACTACCATAACTTTGAAAGGAATTGATATCTTTTAATTCTGTAAAAAGCAATGCAAAGCAGACGCTCTGTAGTTTTATTTTCTTTTTTTTACAAGTGTGTATAACGCCTTTTTGGACTGAATAATTAACATGGAAAATAGAGTATTTTTATCAATAATTCCTTAATATATTGCTAAAAATGTCGATAACTTCAGTTTACCATAGCGTTAGGGTCTAATATTGCGGCTTCCTTCATATTTTGGAATCTAAAAACATCTTTCAAAGTTTGAATGAAATCCGTGATCCGGATCTGAGATACTGTATTGTAAGTAAAGATTTTAATTTCCAAGATCTCATTATGTTCCTTGAACAATATTTATGTGGTGTTACCGATATGAGAATTGAAAAATTTTAAAACCTGCAAAGCTTTATCCACTTGTTTATTTCATTATATTTGATTCATGCATGTGTTTTATAAATAATTGGATGTAACTTTGCAGGTTTTGAAAATTTTTCAATTTTCATATCGATAACACGGTATGAAATTGTTCAAGAAATATAAAAAGACCTTGGAAATCAAAATCGAATTTAAAATCTAAAAGATTTAGGGGTTTTGTTGATTACTTTTTTTAATTGGCGATATCTTCTTTAACGTTATTGAAATTTCTTCAACAAAATTTTTTTCTGTTTCTTCAAGAACTCTTTTTTCATACTATATTATTTCTCAAATTGTAACATATGAAGTAAATATCGTAAAAATTTGTGAATATAAGTAAAAAAACGCCGAAGTCACCTTAAGAAAATGTCCGTATGAATATGTCCCTTTCGAAAAACATTTTTTTTTTTTAAGTTTCCGTTGCAATTAGGAATGTAAATATGGCGTACGTAAAAATAGCTTAAGTAAAAAATTAAATTATTATTTTTTTGCCTAGCGCCCGATAGCAGAGGTTGTATTTTCGGTCTTGCTAGGCAAAAAATCGTATACGCACCACAGGAGAAAATAAAGAATGACTCAGACCGCATGTTTGATAATTTACATGCGTTCTAGGTCATTCTTTAGTTTTCCTTCTTAGGTACATAATATACTATTTTTTAAATACTGACGATTAATCGTTAAGACTTTTTCCCAGTAACTCTCAAGTATAGATACACGTGAGGACTTCGGTAGCAATGACTGCGAGCTGCTGGCAATTGATGATGCTTCTTAGCCTGTAGAGATCGTCTGCCGATTTTTGGCAGCTAACTCTCGTACAGGATATGGTCACTGGGAGATGCAGGATATTCTTTGCTATTAGATTTCCAATGACCCTTTGGATTGCCGGCATACTTCTGTACTTTGCAAGTCCGAGCTCGCTTGATATTGTACTGTTCCCTGGAAACTTATCAATCTATCACTACACCTCCCCCGTGATGGCGACGGCGTCGGATTTACGTAGTCCATCGCTAATAGTTACGTGTGGCTCACTGTACATTGTGTAACCTTGGCACCACAAGTTTTTATCGATGTAGGTGAAAATAACATTATGGCGAGCATATTGCATACCGTGGTTGCAGGGGCATATCTGTAGGACATGGTTGGTGGTTTCCAACAATACCTCCTCCATCCGGTGATTCTTGCTCTACTGAAAAAGGCTTCACGGAAAAAATAAAACAGTAAAATCAACGGTATTAGTGAAGTAATAATTCCATTTTTCCGAAAATGGAAATTCTACTCTTAAAAAATTGAAGATTCTACATTTCAAAATGGAATATCTACCGATATTTTTGAAAGTATAACGAACTTGCCACTTTAGAGTTAAATCAACTGTCGGAAATGTAGAATTTACTGATTATTTTTTTCCGTGTTTGATTCATTATACCTTGTCAGTTGATATAATCACTGCCGGTAAGAAGTGTAGTTCGGTCTATTACCAATTGGTATCGGTTGACAACTTGTACGATGTGCATGCCATATCAAGCCAAGACTAGTGTCGCCGACTGGCTTAATATAAATTATAAAAAAGGGATATCCATAGTATTTTTGTAAAGCGGAAAAAGTAAGGAGAAATGAAAGTTGATTTATTAGTTTATTAGTAGAACTTATAAATATAAAAGAAGTTATTAGAATTAATTGTTATAAAGGATAATATGATAATTACTTTAATACCTCAAGGGTTTAAAGTTAAATAGTATGCATAGGCTAGAACTCTTAGTGGACGGAATTTTAACAAAATGTCCGTCAAATAAAGCCACCCAGCTAGGAATAATTTCGATTATTCTGAGGTTGTTGAGACTCCGATTGTAGAAGTGCGCTTCTAGCTATGTGAGTCAATGTGGACGATTAATCTGAGGGTTATTCGGGTCCTTTTGGGCTGCCACAGGGTCGGTGCCATGCGTAGAATTATTAAGTCAACTTTTGAAATGTGTCGAGAGCGGGAAATATGTTGAAAAACGTAGTTCTTTGTTTCTCCTCGCTTTTTCAACTATATAATCAATGTAAAATATAGCTTTATCGAAACAGGAAAATATAAGTCGATGCATTGTAATATGAAGAGCGGATAGATTTTCGTGCGACGTTCGAGCGCACGCACCTAAGTGTTTATAGTTTATGGTCTTAGGCGGCCGACGCTCTTGAGTTCGAAAAATAGCCGATTGTTTCGGCCCATGCGAGCGAGCTGTTTATACTAAGATTTAGAAAATAAAAATGTGTAAGAGA
>JAYJLV010032170.1:0-28283 GCA_036873485.1 Torymus texanus | reverse complement strand
CAAACCTCTCTCTCGCGCGCGCGCGCGCGAGAAAGTGACGAAAAGTTAGAGGACCAGATATAGGGAAACGCCCCAGCAATTTTTCCAGATCGTTGACCTGCTGCTACTCGGAAGTATACACGAGATGAATTACTTTTCAACAATGGGAAGAGTGAGAGGAGCAGGGGCGGAAGGAACGCGTTGGAGCGTGCAAGTTCTTGGCCGTGATGGTCGCTCGAGTGCGCAATGGAATCGTCTGTATGTGTGTACATCTATGTATATACATCTTAATATCTCCTTCTTGCGTGGCTCTTGGGATCGGTGTTTGCTCCCTTTTTCTTTGATGTGCATGACAGCAACGTGAAGTGGAAATTACGAAAGAAATCATCGTCGACTAGCCATGCAGGCTGGGAACGTTTCGAATTCATCCCAGTTTTAAAAATCAAGAAAGTTGTTTTCTTTGAAGCAATCGACGAGTATATCTTTGCACTCATCATACATGACAGACATAAATAACTTTTTTTATGTTTATGCAAGATATACGAAGCAAACTCGCTGGTTTAAGTATAAAACCATGATTTTGAACGAACCAAGACGAAACAGTAGAAATATGCTGGATATTTAGCCAGTTAATTTGATTGAATTTACCGGTGAATTCGAGAATTCACGTTATAAATTGGTATAGTTTTCACTGTATATTATAAATCACGCATGTTTAAGTATGATTAATGACAAGAAATTCATCACACTCTATGAGCCCATGCCACTACATTCACTTTTATTAGGTGAGTTGGTCGCTCGTTGAGCAATATCCTCAAATGTCGAGCTATTTTGTATTTTTTAATTGACACGTACACTTGACGGAACTAGGCTATAAATTCGTCTATTTTCTGTCCTAAAATAAATATTATGTTTCAGCAGTAGGAAAATATGACAAGGGTGACGTACGAATAAGATATTGCTATATGATAATTTTTTATAGTTTTTATTTTTAGATTTTGGTCTTTCAAAAGCAAACGCTGTTTCGCTCTTAATATTTTTAAATAATAAAACTTTTTATTTATCCAGCCCAAAATTAAGACGGCCTATATCTGTCAATTCTATAATGTAAACGCACGCAGAAAAATTGCGCAAACGTAGCATTGAAACGCCCGCCGCTATATTTTTCTATTATTGATTCCTGCTCTCGAGAGTCTACCCCCCATAAAGAGTGTGCGGCTACGATGGGATTGCGAATAGCTCTCAGTACTATTGCGCGTGTGCCCGATAGAGACGTAAAAAGGTGAGAGACTTAGCGAGAAAACGCCCAGCTTATATGATTCAGTCTATCGGTTTAGCGGCCGATAGACTTTGAACGCCTTTTACGAATAAAATGCTATGCGTGTGTCTCGCTTATACGCCGATTTCGTTGATCGTGAAATTTCATGAATTTTGCATTCTTCTCTTCGCGTTAAGAAGAGCGCGATTTTATGTCAGAGAGATTATTTGACACGGGAGCTTGTATAGGATATTTTTATGGGCTCCCGACATTAGCACAGAAACGACCGCAGGCAAAAGGGAGTATCGTCAAGGTAGGTCCATATATGTGGTTGTTTCAAAGAGTATTGAGCATGTCTCGATCGTATCGTGGATTACTTTCACGGGTCATTCGGCATTCTTGGAAAGCACATATAGAAAGATTATGCTATTGTTTCGTTTAAAGTCTATGCCAAGAGGATTAGAGGAAAGGTGGATGGCTGTTCGGAATCATTAGAGTGAAGGAAACGTGCGTCTTTTTACATCAGTAAGGTACTTGAGAAAAATGTTTAAAATTTCAGTCAGTCGAACAAATTAATGAAGGAAAGGAATCTCCAGAATGATGATGAAATTACTACTGTTACGATAAAATGTTAAATATTCTGCTGTAAGACGGCCAAATTTAGATTAGACAGTACAATAATCAAAATTTTTTTAATTCTAAAGAAAAGTGAAAGTTTATTGAGTAATTGTTATAGTATTCTAGCGGAATAAGATATAGTCACGGAAGGTTTTTTTCAATCAAAATATAATAATATTGTTATTCAAACCACTATTTCGTTGTAATGGAATATTTAGATATTATTTTACTGAGCCCAGTAACACAAATATTATAACTGACTTTTAAAATGCGCAGCAATCAAGTTTCTGATAAAAATTCAAATTAGCTATTATAAGGATATAAATCAAGATCCTTTAAGTACTTATTCCGTTGTTGTCTAAAGTTCAAATATGATTAATTAATAATTTTCTGAGAACTCGTATACTTAATGTGTATACTGCAATCCACGTAAAAAATTACTAACAAATAGTAAAAAAATCATTTTCTGCAAATCGAACAAAAAAGCACTTTAATCAATAATATTCTTATTTTCATAAATAAAAAATATTTTTATCATATACAGCGATATATTAATGAAAAATTTCGCAAGTGGGCAAGAACAGATTAAGTGGCAAGCCCTCGTTAGCCAACATTTAGTATATTTTCTAATAGCACACAAGTATATTTTTTTCGCCCTCCGGCGATCAATGCTGATCTTTAACTCTTGTTAATCAAGAAGCGGACACTTTAGTTCAGTTGCGCGGGGATGGTTTATTACACGCTTTGTAGCAAGGCATAATTGACCACTGACGTAATTTATAGAGCCGCTCCTGCCATCTGAAAAGTTTTTCGTGATTGTCTCTGTCCTCGTCGATCCTTTTACTCACGAATTTTCTTGACAGTTAAAAGACTTTACATTGGCAGTTGAAGTAGTGCGCAGCTAATTAAAGAAACTAGAAAAAGTATTATGATATGTTTGTTCAACTTTTTTTTTCATATTTATACATTGCAAAGTATTAGTTACATTTATTTGTTTTATATTAAAGCGATTTCTAATTAATTGTAAACGCAGTTGTTTAACCCAACTTTTCCAAATTTAATTTTTTGCAAATTGGTAGGTTGCAACTAAATATAAGGAAGATTTTTATGAATATGAATTATGAGGATACTATTACACACACACACACACATATATATATATATACACGCACACACACACACACACACACACACACACACACACACTCGTATATGATTCTGTTGCTGCGTTTGGTATATTTGAGCATTTGGTTTCACTGCGAACGATATATCATTAATATATGAAATTATACTTTCTAACTTGTTGTCTCCACTGTAAGCTGAAAAAATAGCTTAAAAAGTAAATTCTAATATTGAAGAATCAACATTTCATCTCTGAACGAGAAAATCAGGGCGGGAAAACCGCTTATCTCATGCTACAGGAATGCGCTAATCATCATTTGAAAGTTAACGTGCGCTGCGGCTCGCACACGCGTGCATCGAGAAAAGTCGTGCGATTGCGGATTTTCCCCGAGTAGCCATTGTCCGACTCATAATTGTTTCACCTCCGCGAATACCTCCCCGAGGATTCGAACCTTACGACAAAAGGCTCATTAAGCGGACACTCGTGATCCCTGTCCAGAATTACCGAGGCCGATTTTCGATCCAATTACGCATGGAAACTTTTTTGCTCTTGCTACGATTCCGTTTGGCCTTTCTTAAATATTATGATGAAGTATTGCCACCGGTTCAATTAATATGACGTTTTTGATAAAGATATCTGCGGTGTGCGTAAACAGGAAGGGAAATTCATTTCCGTACTCTATAATATAATAAAGATCTATTTAATTAAAATATAATATTGTATGATTTTATATATATATTTTGTTAATATTTATAAAGATTATTACTCTAAAGTAGCGAGTGACTTGAAAAAGGCAAAAAAGTTATAAATTATATGTTTACATTACATAATAACATCCTTAAATAATTACACTGTATAGTTCTAGTGATAAAACTGCGCCCGTGCGTGCATATATTTGTCGACACGAAAAATTATATGGCTCTGCTAACTAAACACGAAAATTACTCGTCCGATCAATAAAAGGTATATAATCGTATCAATCTACTAGGGAGCTGAAAAATGAGTGGACTACAGCTTAATCGTTTCCTACTTTTACCACACTTTCAAAGAAAGGCCAGAAAAGTAAAGTGCCACGTGGAAGGAATGGTTAAAAACAAGAGAATCGAGGCAACGGGATCATAATAATAACAACAGCGTCTCTCGCGCTCTTGGGAATGACGTCAGGCTCTCGCGAAGTCGCCTGCGGGCTATGAAGGGACTCGCGTCGCTCGCCACTCAGTCGTGCAAAAAAAATGCAGGTGGGCCTGCCGCCGGCCGTGACGTAACCTTTCAGTGCCAGAGAAAGTGAATCGAGAACAGACACACACGGGCTCGCTCCTGCCTGCGTGTTACGTCCTCGCATACACGCATAACTTTTCTTTTTTTTCCATCTTTTTATATTATATACATATATTATATACGTGCATGCAGTTCCGCTTCTTCCTCCTCTCCTTTCCTCTCTTCTTTTCTTTTTTCAGCTCTCTTAAGCGAGCACAGCGCGCGGCTACAGGTGAGAGTTTGAGGCTCTGGGAATTATTGTTGCACAATCGAGTGACACGGACGTGCACACCCACACCGGAAAGGTTCGCATATTTTTGGTTTCCGCTCAAGGGCTATTTTTAATTACCTTTGACGGATTTTCATCTCTGGAGATGGAACGTTTCAAAGTTGTCGAAAGGGAAATGAAAATTCTATTGAAGATGGAAGATAAGTGATTGAGCTTATTCAAAACGTTTTGTATTCGTTAACCGGTTGCGGTTATTGAAAGTGTCAATTATTATTGACGTGCGATTTAAAAGTCGAAAAGACGATGATCTCAGCTAAAGAATGTGATGCAACGTTGCAATTATTTAATTTTTAGATTAAAATTAAGCTATCAAAGATGATAAGTAGAAGTAAATGATTTATCGGTAAATATTTATTCTAATAGTAGATTTTTTAAACAGAATTTAACTTAAGATGCGCAACATTGAATTTATTTGTGTAATAATATCTGACGAAATCTATATACATTCTCACAAATAAAATTATCAATTTACTAGCTACTTTTATAGTAAATTTTCTGCTATATATATTTAATTAGTTTTATATTACTATGTATATAGTCAATATACTCAGATCTTTACACTATGAAAATCTGCACTTTTTCTTTTGATCGATTAATATGTCAATAGGTAGATTTAGATTTCTTTGTTTTATAAATAATTTTAAAGGTGCATAAGGATCGCTTTATAAAGTTTTACGTCAGTTGCATAAATTTCGTGTTTTATTACTCTTTATGAAATAAAATTCAGGTCACAATGATTGCAGTAAAGTAGAATAATAAGCTCGAACAATAGACATTATTAATTTTTATCAATCACTATCAATTATAAGCAATAAACGCCAAAGTATTTCTAGCATCATTAGACTCATGCGTATGATGCATAATTTAACGTATTATTTGATGAAGTATTAAAAATTCTCGCTTAAAATACAAATCTTACGGAACCTCTTCATTTTATCGCGATTCGCTTGCGTTATATGCATTGTATAATACAAAGTGCAATATAAGCTTCTTAAATAAACGATTAAAAATCGTTTATACTGGAACATAAACTGCAAGGTTATGAAGTTCTCGGTAAGCAGATAGCAATTAATGATTTCGGTTGGATTATGCGGATTCCCTTGGTCGAACGCAGTGATGAATTTTTATGTTGTGAAATTCGTGACTTGTGTACTGTGTCTCGTAATTGATTGTAAGGATGTACTTCGGCGATACGTGTGTGGCATTGCTATAACAGTACTTAATGGATGACGTATAGTTGACGTATAGGAACTTTCACAGCTAAAGTTATATAGAAAGATAATTTAGTAAACAATGTTCGAAATGCCAGCAAAAAAGAAGAAATCGGAAACATTTTCGGAACTTCTTAAATTATTCATGATTGATGGAATTAAGAAAGATTTATATTCATATTATATTCTTGAAGTATATCTAAAGTTGTAAATCATATACACGGATTTGGTACTATTGAAAAACAATCTTATATTACGTGATATATTTCAGTGAAGAAATTAATTTCCTCTGAAGCGCGCTTGAATTTAATATACGTATAGAAAATAGCTCGATTCAGATCTCCGAAAAAATTTCTTTCATTAAAACCGAGATTCATAAATAAAGACTAAGTTCTGATAAACATTTGACAGTGACAAACTGCTTTTATTAATGCTTCTATATAGAAAGGTAAACAGCAGATCAGCGTGAACATGTAAAATTATCTACTATAGATGTTCATTTATAATCTCGTTATTATAAAAGCACATTCAGTGCGTACCTACTGAATTTTATCACATTTCTTTTGTGGCTATTTATAATAATTAATCGAACTTTATGTTGAAATATAACTAATCGTAAGCTGTGTATTGATATATTACATCAATTTACAAGTCTATATAAGCATATACGTTACTTTCAAATATTCCAAATAATTTTAGAATTTAAGTGTTGATTTGTTCAACGTAAAGTAAAGATATTATCAATTTTTTTTGACACCAACTACGTAAAAAGTTAGTATATCAAAGGTCTATTTGCTCGTTTAATTAATTAAAATAAAATAAATAAATAAATAAAATTTTTTATAAATCGAGATGCAGAAAAGTAAAAACAAGCGTGCATATTTTGAAATAAAAACAAATACAACGTTCTGTCGGCTGTCAGTGATGCTTCGCGGCTCCCTTTCCAAACTACTACACAAAGCGTTGGAAGCTCTTACATAAAGAAGAATTTTTTACATTACATAAACATCAAATAATTAGGCAAAGCCTCGACCACTCCTAATCGCACGCACGCGTTATCGACTTGCCCTCTTCGATCCAACCCAATAACTCACGTGCACGCGTTTCAGCATATTGCGAACTTTCACGGCAACGCCGAGGCCTTTTTTTCAAAACGCACACGACAAGCGGCCCATCGATGAATTTACACGAGCCTCGTAAATAAACTTGTGTGCACGCGCAAGAAAATGACGTTTTAATTGAGTGCAGTGGAATTCGCTTTGTGCGATCTGGGCAAAAAGGTGATTGCGGCGTTGAATTGCTTTATCGTGTAGTTTTGATTTCCGATGCACAACGGGATTCCTAGCACCAAATTTCCAGTATTTGGAGGAAAAAAGACGGAGGGTTGCCGCTTGTTTTTCGCTTTTTCACATCTAGTTTGACAACACTTCGATATTGTAAAAACTTCACGTCGTTGTGAGCTGAGTGGAATACATAAGGAGTTGACGAGATTCTTTTGGATTTTTTCCTCTTTCTATCCCTATAAAAGTTAAACGAAGAAAATGATACTATGCAGTGCATTCATACTTTTCATTCCAATCAAACACTTTATTAAATATTTATTTACGAAAATTTATAGATTTATTTAGTTATCTGTTTAATGATTGACTTATCATTACATATTATTTTTTGGATTACATTGCTTGCTATATTGTGCGTGATAAAATCTCTTGAATCAACTTTAAAAATTGTTTCTCAAATTCACAATCTGATTGTTATTGATATATTGTAAAAAAATTAAGATTAAAAAAAATTTGATGCAGCATATTTGACACACCTGTTCAAATGCTTGAAGGGTTAAATGTAGTGCGCTATATACTGTCAGTCTGCGTTAAATTAGATCCTTTGACATTCTTTCAATCAAATTGACATCTTAAGTGCACACAATGTACCCAAGGAATTTCATTATTCCGCAATCCCAAAATAAAACTGTTTTCGTACACTACACTAACCGGTTGTGCTTTAATGCCATTTTAAGAAAAAAGGTGCTATTTAGGGAATAACAGTCGAAAGACCGAGAGAATCTAGTTTGTTTTTAGTTCTTCTGTTGTAATGGACATTTTCTGGTCGTTATATTTATACTTCTCTAAACTACAACTTCGGCTCTCAACAACCTTACAAGAGAGATATTTATACCGACATTGGAATTGTTTAATTTTATATGATATTTAATACACGCTTAAGTAAAAAATATCGATTATCAAATAAAGATATACAATATTATATAAATTGTAAATAAAAGTAAATGTTAAATGTTTTATTGAAAAAAAAAAATATTTCTATTGCATGTACGGAAAAGAAAAATGTCAAAGGGGAGGTAGGATAGTTGTCTTTCACTTTCTGAAAGCATATCAGTTATAGCGTATAAAAATTTGCGAATTATACGGCGATCAATGATAACCATCGAGAGGAGGGAAAGTCGCTTCGGGGGCCTCGAACTACATGCACGCGTAGAGGCGAGTATGCCCTGCGGGACCAGCCACGAGTTACACGCGTGTCGCGACTCCTCCGCTGTACTATACACCGCCTTGTTATTCCAAGATAATAAGCGATCTATATTTCGTCATCGAAATGTAAAGGGTGGCCGAAGCTAACTAATCGCAATTATTTTAATCGATTAATTTTAAACGTTCATCTTGCTTTTTTTATTAACATGCGTACATTTATTAGTAATTTACATCCAACGTAATAACTCAAAGTTATTTTCATTTTACGACATTATTAACGTATACAGTAACATATCATCAAGTTTAAAGAAAGTGTGAATTAAAAGTAATTCAGACTTTCTAATTAGAATATAGGTATAAATAGTTCCATGCTTGTCTTTTAACATCGTTGTTTTATTAAAAAAAAATTATCATAGATCATTGATCTAGGGTAAGTTCTGGTAAAATGAACATGTTCAGGAAAAAATAAATAAAACGCTTCGTGGTTAGGGTGCATTTTTTCTATTTCTCTAAAATCTGTAATCCCACGTGGGACTATTGATCACACTGTCACCTAGTATTATCTATGCCCAATTTCCCGGTTTGCCGATATCACTGGGCTTTATTGTGCATCCACTAGCACAGAATATGTAATCTAAGTTATAATGTATAGTAAAATGAGAACAATTTAAATATTTTTACGTTATTTTTTGTTTATAATAACGACAGCTCTCAAATTGTTATTTAAGTGTTGAAATGGGTTAGAATATTGAAACAGATCTTTTTATTGTTTATCTCCGTTTCAGGTACTTTATATACCCCTCTTTCGATACTTTATTCTAAAAAATAATTAACTATAATTTACAAATTAAAAAAAGATTAGATGTCGAAATAAACCAAATACAAAACACTTACAAAAGTCGATAGAGAGAAACTTTAGTCGATAAAGCTATAAAGCACTCAAATGTATAACCTTCTATATGAGTTGTGCCCCTTTTTATATTGAATCCTGTAATTATTGTATATAATGACATGCATTATAAAACTGAATTCGGTTTTTCTATTATTTTAAAAATCAATATTTTTTTTGGATCAACCTTTTATAATCATATATTAAATTTTTCGAATAAATAACATTTGTAACGTGCGGTCGTAATAAAGAATAAGGCGTGAAAAAATATGGCAACGACCGGGACTCGAACACACGGACCCGCGATCCAAAAGCCGGTGCTCTACTAACCGAGCTAACGTCGCGATGCGTTTTAGAAGCGCATCGCGAGTGAGACACTCTTACAATGCTGAATCTGCATTCTCGCCTTTCACGTAAACGGGATATGCGGCGGAGGCTCGTTCCCGACTGATTAAAAACGTGCGCTCTGCCGATTTCCTAAAAGCTGCGCTTTTGCAAGTCCCCGGAGCACCCGGCGACGGCCAAGGTTGGCAGAAGATCCTATGCCCGACGCCGCGCGGGTCGAACGCTCCACGTGCCGACAGACTGCAAGTCTGTCTACGTGACATATTTCAGATAATAATTTTCTGGTTAAGAGTGTGTTCCTTGTCTAAAACTTGTATATTACTAAATTCGATCTTATGATCAGTATTTTGTATGCATATATTACATTTTTCTGAGTATTCCTTGATTCTAACTTCTAATAGCTTGTAATCATATTGTACTTCGTATTATTATTTAATAATTGATTTTTAAAATAATAAAAAAAAACCGAATTCAGTTTTATAATGCATGACATTACAATAAGACACATATACAATAATTATAGGATTCAATATAAAAAGGGGCACAACTAATATAGAAGGTTATACATTTGACTGCTTTATAGCTTTATCGACTAAAGCTTTATTGTATTTGGTTTATTTCGACTTCTAATCTTTTTTATAAAGACATCAAGACATACATAAATGTATAAATTTTAATTTACACAAAAAATCTGTGTAATTTATTTTATGTCAGTAATAGGTGATCATCGCATACTATCCCCTGCGAATACTGATTACACATTTCTACATCAAATTTATTATTCAAATTATTTTTAGATTTTTTAAAGGTATCCGGTGTTTGTATTGGGTTAAAGAATTCCGAACGATAATCATAATTAGTAACGATTGAAAATTGAATAAAATCAATGGAAAATACGAGAATATTGATAAGTATAGGTATTATTGCAGATAGACAAAAATAAAAAAAAAAATAAAAAAAAATAATTTGAATTGCATGATGTTTTGAAACAATATGTATTATCCAGATAAGCCAGACAGGCTGTTGATTTTCCTTGCTCATTTTGCTTGGTAAGTGCTACAAAATATTTTTTATAAATACGTATAGAATATTTATTCTTTTTTTCCGATTGTAGCAATATATATTTCTAAAGAACCTATCATAAATAATTACAGGCACGAGTAAGCACACAGAAAATTATAATACACATATATCTTCATATTGGTAAAATCATAGTGTAATCCCGAACATTTAATTTTTTTTAAATTAGTTACTAATGATATTTAATATTTACAATCATCATTCTAATCACAAGCATGCATACACGTATACGCTTACAAACACCCACAGAAAGAAGATATAGATGGTATCTGTTTTGATTAGAGGACTCCTCCTAAACACGAAAAGTCCATTTGGGCTTTATTAATATTAGACAAGTTTTTATGGTCCCCGCGATACTCTTTCACCGTGAGAATATGTTAGAATATATTTTTATGTTACAGATTAGCTAAGATAGTTTTAAAAAAATTTCTTGTAGCCCATTATAAAGATGAAATTTTGAGGTAGTAGATTGACAAAAAAAAATGTTCAAATATTTGAATGAACCGACACTTATATCATCAAATCGTTTTTAGTATTTTTTTAAAGTAAACAATGAACTACGTTATACAACACTGAAACAATGACAATTAAGTAATCGATAAAGGAAAGCAATCCAATCATATAATCACACTTATTGTGCCTCAAAGAATCTAAACGAATTCGTGCCCGAGGCTTATTTAAGACTTTTCTGTATAGACTCCGGCGAAATAACGTTTCCCGTTATACAATAAACCTTTTTTAAAGGCAATTCATGCACTAAAAATACAATTATCCTAAGATCATACATTTCCGATTAATGAAAATCGGAAGTGAAAAGAAGAAAGATGAAGGTCGGTAAATAATCTTAAGAAACTTTCGAAGCAAATACAAGAAAACCGCGAATCGCACTTATTATTACAAACCGGCGCGCACAGCTCCCAGGATTTTCGCCGATAGTCGAGTTTCCCAGCCGGACTTTACCTTTCTTTCCACTCGTTTATCGCGATCCATTCTTGCGCGCGCGCGCGCGCGTACAAAACTCACCTAGAAACGAGCGAAAAAAAGGAAAAGCTGCGGCTCAGTGTCCTTCGATTGCGATCCGCGCCGATCTTTCGCGCGAATCCAACCACGCCTACTAAGGCACTACAAAAAGAAAGATATATACTGGACGTGTGCATTGAACTCGCACATGTGAAAGTTCGCGAACGATGGATCGACTTTTTTCTGAAATTTACAAGTCCTTTTCTCGTCATTCTTTTCCCCAACGGTATTGTAATATAAATTATGGATTCACTTTGCACGACGTGGTAAAAGTGGTTCTCGAGTTTTATCTCTGCGTAAAAGACCGTATCGAGCTTGACAATAATAGCCCATCATCTTGCATACTCTGTCTCTTTCTCGTTATGATTGAATATCACGAGGACATCCTTTTTACGTAACAACACATCAACAGCTCGGCTCCAATTTTGCCCAACTCGCGATGAAAGTGTCAATTTGAATAACAGCATATATTAAGTATACCATTAATTAACACGAGGCTCAAATTTTCAATATCATAGAAATTGTGGATTGATTGTAGGCGATAAATTTATATTGTGGCTAATCCATTGTTTTAAAAATTTCTTTGATATTATTATATTATATTATCATCATGTATGAAATGTAGTATCGAATTTTCAACGAGTTTAATTATTTAATGATTGTATCAAGTTAAACATGTTATTATAATAACCATAATCTGCACTTATTAATAATGATTATCAATTACTCCGAGCAATTAGTCTTTCCGTAATTAAATCCTCTAATTATAGTTAGGAGAGTTAGGCATCTCTTATCCTCAGCTACTCTCTCCCTTTCTTTCAAAAGTAAATCTCATCTAAAGCCTCACAAGAATCTAGCTCGAATAGCTATACGAAACGGCTTTTTGCTTCCGCGCGCAGTTCAATTTCATTAAAAGAGCCGCATGCGCGCGCGCGCGCCTCAGATGCGTGATGCAGTGAGTTCGAGCTGTCTGTCTTTTTTTCGCCTCCTCGATTGCGACACGTGTAATTGCCGTTACGCGAGTGCAGCCCGCGAGTGACTTTTGTTATCTTTTTGCTTGCTTTTTCGACTTTTCTTCTCACACCGTAATCGATGGAATCTTGACGAGCTACCTCATGCGACTCGCGTGAGAAGGCTAGCCAACTGCGTCTCATCGTTAGCCACTGAGCTTTTTCTTACAGTTACTTTTACTCCGGGTTTGTTTTTTTTTTCAAAGGTGTCGCTATTATTGTGTACCGACACACGCGTGAATTTTTCTGTTGATGGATTTCTAAACGGGTACTGACTTTGAGAAGAGCGATTCAACGGACATGAGATTTTGAAGAATTCAGTCTACCTTGCCCATTTGAAGGCACTAATGAACATTGCTTTATTAATTGGACGATTCGCATTGTAAAAATTGTACCATAGGAAAATGAAAAAAAAAAGTCGAAGAAAAAATCACAATAGAATCAGTCATGTTGGTTTTTTCGTTTGATCTTTATAATGATGCAATATAATCTTGAATATGTATAAAAGAATTAACTCAAGTATTGAGCGGTACAAGCTATACCTGATGAAAAACTATCTGACATCTCAGCATTACACTCGCCCCGTAAAAATCGCACTGCAGTTCCCGTTCATTAACTTATTTCCGCTCGAAATGGCACGCGCATTACGGGCAGGGCAATAACAAACACACATTCATGAAAGCATGCGCTAAAACATTACACACTCGTATATGGCGGTTACGTGATCACGGCTCTCGCAAATTCGATGATTTAACTCTCGCAGCCCGAAATCTCGTTTGCTCCGCTCCGGATTAGCTGCGGCGGCCGAGGTCTACATTAATGTGTGGACTCTATCGGCCATGCGACACACGCGTGGATTACTTTCTCCTTTGATGCACTTTACACGCATATGTATACATTGCTATATAGCCGTGTATGTGCGCGAAGGCGTAGCGTTAGGAATGGGAGTATTTTTTCCGCGTTCCTTATAGTTATACACACATACACACTTTCATTAACTGCTGAAGTACCGAGTATGGTCTACTATAAATATATTCCAAGTATTTTACAATTTGTCTTTTTTACCAATATTTTTGTAGCATCGCCTTTTCTCTGTATTGCAACTAAACAAGTATATAGAATATTAGTGCATTCATTTTAGGTAAAAAATTGTACCTCATTACTTTAGTTGCCACTTAGGGCTTTATGATTATTCATAGTTACTATATCACTGAAATTAAATAAGATTTTTTTAAATCTTAGCAAAATAAAAATATATCTTTAGTATATACATAGAAGTTGTCCGAAGTAACTAGATTCGTTATTCCTTGTTTTATAAAGCACAGGTTCTTCAAGAGCAGTCGAATTCCACACGCGCATAAATCGGGAGAAAGAATGACGCTGGTAATGACGTCTCGGAGCTCCTGTGCATTAACGTAACTCTCTATTTCTCTCCTTCTTCTTTTTCTTCTCCCACTTTATTTCCGTGCTATGGCCAGGTAGTGGTGCGTGAAATTCAACTCTCGTATATAGATGTAACATTAGAAAACGACACGCACGCGCAGAGATCGCGTGTAAGTTTGGACAACGGATTGAATGATATGACGTCGGGTAAGTTTATGTTTACACGCCTGTCGCTGAGAATTCGGCACATGTGGTGCGGTTTTAGCGGTCTGTGGGCGTGAGCCATCTTTCAACTTATGCATATAATATGCGAAATTAAAATTCATATTTTTTTGCTAATATTAAAAGTGCTTAACTGAAAAGAATTGCAAATTTTATTTTCAAGAAATTGTGACAAACATTTGGAAAAAAGGCTGATTGTAACAAGGCCCAACAATTTTAATGTATGAAACAAAGAAGCAGTGAGTCAATGAGGAAGCGGGGGTGCAAGATGACAACTGGGTCAGAGGTTAGGCAGAAAGTTTCAAGCGTTTAAATAAACTGAAAAGGATATTATTGATTGAACGATTCGAAAGTATTTATTTATCAAATCATTTAATGGCAAATAACATGTATATAGTTGTTTAATGAATGAAACCGTAAACTTAGAGAGAAAATATATTGTAGAGTATATAAGAACAGATTTTTCACAAGCTGAAAACATATTTTCTTAATAAGAGTGCTTAAAATTTAACGATGGCGATAGTAAACTGAGGCATTCACACATAATTCTTAGAAAAATACGTCTTTAGTAAAAAAAAAAAAATCGAACCTCAAAGCTGTTACTATTCTAGAAATAAATATATTCTAAGGCAGACGTACACTGAGCTAACAAGAGCATTAAAAAATAATAACTGCCACGATGAAATCTGTTTAGCAATGCAAACCCCATAACTGTCAGTTTAAAAACCAACATTACGCGTAAAGTTACGCTTCAACCATAGCGCACCGTGCAAGTTTACGCTCCCAAATAAATCTTCCACACGAATTTCGAAAGATCCTGAAAAGACGCAAAGCGTTAATCTCAGTCTAATTAAAGCAGCTTGATCGAGAAAAAAAAACAAAGTTGGCATAGTTTATGATTTCATTAAATATACGGTCAATCAGCCCCTGCTCGGCTACTGCAGTGACGTTATATCAGACAAGAAGCCTGGGGGCTGATTACTTGTGTTGATCTGATGTTGTATGCACTATTATTAGCTGAAATGTCGACGCGATCTATACTTGCCTATGTGGATTAAGTCTAAAAGCACTGGAATACCAATGAATCTTTTCTTGACGACAAAAAATATGCCGTTGCCCTTTGGACGAATAAACTTTGTTATGCTTTTTTCTTATAAGTCCCCTCGAATGTGTTATAAACGTCTCTCTACTATTTTCATCACTGCGTTGTCAGTATTTGCGAAATTGTAAATTTGTCGTTAAAAGATCATATTTTATTACGTACAACAAATGTTTAATTTATCACTTAAAAATCCGGTTATGAGAATTTAAGTTCTTGACTTTTTTATTTGGCTTTCTCGAATCACATCAAAATTCGATAAACTTTTTAAAGAAGAGTGAATTTTGATATTGATGACTTTCATCTAGTTTATGTAAAAATATGAACTCGGGTTCGTTACGTAATGAAAACGATGCAAAATACATGTTTTCTCTTGAAATAAAACTAAAAAATGCTAATGATCCCGTGTCTCTGAAATATATTCAGTTTAAGATGCAATCATAGCTATATATATTTTTCGTTCAAGACTGCAGGCTAACAAGTGCGATTTATTAATACACCTCACGGCCGACTTCCGTTAGTCGCAACTCTGCTAGTCACAATTACTGCACAATTTGTCATTGTGCGTCGAGTCTAAGTCGATTAACGATTCGCGCGATCGCTATGGGAAAAAAATCAGCTGAACGGCGCCTAACGCTCTATTCACGCGTCTGTAAGATGCATTTTTAATGCATAGGTGCAGCAAGACTATAGCTCTAAGGCCAACGATTCTTCCTGCGCGTCGCGTGGGCTGATCTCCTTCCATCGGGGCGTCTTTTTACTCAAAGAAATGACGACGTTGCTGCTCGTTATGGTATGGCGCATTCATTCATAATTACTATTATTTTAGCGATTTTTCTCGGACGCACGAGCGCGAAAAACTATTGTTTGGTGCCTGCGTAAGTGTGACGTTACGCGGTATTACGTTTACTGTGTCAAGGAGCACGTATGATCGAATTATGACGTGCAATTTGCCGGATACATAAACATAATTGTTTACGTTTTTTCTACCTAAGTTTACAAGTGAAGTAACGCGCTCTTAAATTGCTTGCAAGTAATTATAGACTTTTATTTTGTTGAACATTTAGACTCTACTTAAGTAAATCTTCTAACGCCAAATAAGCATTTTATATAAATTCATTTTCCAATAAAATTTTCATAAAATAATGTTTTAATTAAATATAACGTATATTTTTCACCGGCGCCATTAACTAGATAAAGGCCATACTACACTGTATTCTTAGAAACACTTAAAGCAAGTCTAATTTCAACTCTATTTTTCTCTATTTCTAGCCTGATTTCTAGCCCTTTTTATAAGCTCGATTTCGCGCAGATTTTCGGAAAAATTGTCGAGATCGATTTCGAATACTTTTTCAGCTCTATCTCGAAAAGTGGCTAAAAATAAACTCGAAAATGTGTTGAAATCAAGCTCAAAAAACTTCTCGAAATCGTGCTAAAAAATGTACCCGAAAACGATCTCGGAAAGTCACTCGAAATGAAGCAGCGGGTTTTGTGAACATCGAGAACGAAAAAGTTCTCGAAATCGACGAAAATCGAAGAGAAATCGAGCAGAGTCTGATGAGTTTTCGAATTCGCACTCGCTATTTTTAACAGGGTTTTCAGGTCTTTATACGGATTTCAGTCAACGGGTAGTTTGTCACTTATAATTGGCAAAACTGGAGTACTCAGTCGACTGAAATTCAAGCATAAGCTCACCACACCAAAGTCTGTTCTATCATCTGATGTGAAAAGAGCACAAGGTTTTAAAACAACAGAATTAAGGTGACAGTCGCGCGTAGTCCACTATCATGGATACATCATACAGCATTGACTCGTAAGAAAACAAAAGAGTCGAAAAATTGTAATGATCATTTTCACTAAGCGAGTTTATGCCGCCCACATGGAACTTGGTGTGTATATATATATATATATATATATACACACCTTTACCCTAATGACCGGCTCCCGTCGTTCGCTCTCGAATTTCACAACTGGCCTGTAGTTTCGCAACATCAACTCCAGTTTTTAAGAATCTTTATAATTTATTCGCGGGAGGGGTATGCGTGTCTTGCGGAAGACACGATGACCTCAGGCGGAAAGAGCAGACGAGAAGATTCTCACGTGTCACGGGCGTTACGCACGCGTGAATGCATATACTTTCCGATCGAGCGCTCCGTACTAGATTAGTACAAGATAATCAGCGAGTGCCTTTTCCACAAAAGTGCACTGACTTTGTTGTTGTTGCTGCTGCTGCTGGTGTTTATAAATAATTTCATTGTTGAAACTGCTTATTTTCGCTGAATGACCATAATCGTCGGTGCTTTGGTTTTTTGTGAGAACTGGTTTTTAAACTCGATCGAGCTGTTAAATTTTCAGATAATTATAACTTATGAACGATGCACATTTTTCATTTTTTATTCTTACATTTTTCAAAGCCGATATTAACATGCATAATAATGAATTGTGTACAAATTTAGGTATTATATGTATAAAAGATTTTAGTAAAACATACATAACACTGAATCTCTTTTTCGTAAATTGTTTACTGTATTTTCTCCGCATTAAAATCACTTTTTTACGACTGCAATATCTTAAAATTTTTTAGTATAATGAAACTTCCATTTTTAGAGAGCAATTTCTGATATATTGGAAAAAGTTAACATTCCTGCATACAAACGGGAACTGTGTTTCTCATCAAATGACTTCTTAAAAAGGTCAAGAGCACGGATAGCGAGCACATTTAGAAATTCATAAATCGTAGCCAGAGACTAATGATATTCCTCATTACAGTGAAAACAATAGTAGGTGCTTATACTATAGGTCTTGAAAACGCTCCCTATATATAATACATTTAAATGCCAAAAAAGGTCTGTAGTATTTAGTTATGATTGCAAAAACTAGTCTATTGAAATTTTTATATTGTATATTTTATAATACCAATCTTAATATTGGTTATTATGAGATACTATACATGTATTAATTTTGTGCCAAATAAATTGAGAGTAATAATCTTATAGAAAATATCCCGTTGACTGTTGAATCAAAAGTAAATTATTCGTCTTTATAGAGTGCTAGAAACCTGTATCACGCATTTATTCCTTGACCAAGTTACATAATTGTTGCTCCTTCAAACTACTTAATCCAGACAGAAAAGTTTTAAGAACGGAGGTGTGTCCGTAAAACTAGTTTTCCCCGTTAATAAATATATATGTACTACATTTTCACAATATTAATACTCTTTTCGAATTCAAGGTAGACTTTTTTAATTTTAACATTTTTAAAATTTGCTAACATTATTTTATTCATAAAATATACTATATTCAAAGTGTATTAATTATTACTATTATTATTAGTAATAAAATTGTTTTCCAAAAATTTTGATGTGTTAAAAAATTGGTATATTTAGTACAACCTACTCATTTTGGTGATATATTACAAATCATTTGAGTAATGGTAACATGTTCTTTTCATTGACAGGTTTGATTTTCACATGCCTGTCTAAAAGTGCCTTCTAAAAGTTCAATTTTATCATTTCTAAACGTTACAGAAATATTAGACGTAATATTTTAATTACTGAAATAATAGTCATTTAAAGTAATGTAGAATAATTGCAGAAACTGCAACTCTTGCAATTACATATGTTCGTGAGAGTTTCTTTTCCGTGTGGTACTTTGACGTAAAACAGAGCAACCATACTTTTTCAACCTTAAATAGAAGAATCTTGAAGTGAAAGTAAATTAAAATTTTTATTGATATCGTTGAGATTTTTTGATATTTTATAATTATCATTTATAGAAAACTTTTAAAAAATTGCAATGAAAATTTGACATAGAACGGAAATTATGACGCAAACTGCGTAACAGCATATTTAGATAAATGAAAGTTGCTACAAACTATTAATTCATTAATTTCGCGTTAGACCCCAAGTAATACTAAGAAACATTTAAGTAACTTGTTGTGCATAAAATCGAACAATAGAGAGTAATTTGACATGTAATTTGTAGAAAATATTTTTGTCGGTATACATCGCAGTGTTGGAAACTTTTTTAGTAAAATACAATGATTGAGATAATAGTTCAATTTACTCGAAGCCCGGGTGGGAAATTTCATCGAAATCGTTCATTATTATAAGAGCAAATATATAGAAGAAAGAAAAACACATAAAATTATCCTGGGAATTATCGAAGTAAATGCAGGTGGCGCGTTTAAAAAAAAAAATTGCGCAATATTCGGTCAAGCAGGGACCTCTCGAATTACCATAGGTAAGCTGCAGCAGCATTGAGCAAAGCACCGCGAAAAAGGCTCTCGATTGAATTTCGGCTCGTCCTGCGGGTGGCGCGGGTGCGTCATCCTATATCCTCGTCGCTCTGGTCCCTCTCTGCTCCCTGCCTCGCGCGCCGAGGTGAGCCACCGCGCGCTCTCCCTCCTCAGCCGCGCGGATGTGTAGAGCCGCGCGCGCGCGCGCACACACTCTTAAAGTCCGCGCGCGCAGAATCCCCGGCTTCAGTCACACTCCAGACACCCGCGATCGCACCGGGCCCCTCCCCGCGAAGCTTGCCGACCGACACGGCAAACTCGCTAAACCCAAAGAGTCTGAAAACACGTGTGTTGCCGCTCATTTAGCGCGAACTCTGCTCGCGCAAGCACTCGACAGTCGCTTTCCTCGAGGACCGTTCGCAGGAGTTTCCGAGTCAGGGGACGGACGGCCAAGCTGTGCAAGATAACGGACGGGGGGAGTGAGGAGGACGAGGCAGGATGGCGCGATACCGCCGAGTGTGCCATCACCTGGTCGGACTGTTGCTACTGATCTGTGCGACGACTGCCTTGAGTAAGTGTCATAGGAGCCGAGCCCGCTTTTTCCATTCGTTTTCACCCATTTGCCCCTGCCTTTCCACGAGGTTTAACAGTGCGGGTGCAGTTCGCAGACTTACTCGCGAGTGAGACTATATATATATATATATATATATATATATATATATCGAGTGCTTCGTGTTCTCCGCTCGCGCCTTGACGCGAAGCTTTCGTTACTCGGCCTGTTTCTAGTTCGACTTTTCAGCTGTTTTAATTAGAAAAGCTGAAGCAGCCGGAAAGAAAACGGAGCACGAATGGTCCCAAGGCTTCGTCTACTTATACTATAGCAGTGGCTAATTCAGTTGTATTCAAACATCATACTCCCCAGCGATAAGATCGTTCGCGAGATCGGCACAATAAGACTCGGTAAAATATCATCACCCGCGCCGATCGCTTGTTTCGAAACTCTCAAAATTAGCATATATATTCCGCATACGCACGCACGACGGCGAAAGCTCCGCGCCAATTTCCCTTATACCGTTTCATAATTCGCCTCTCAAGACGATGCACACACACACACACACACACAGATATTCCTATTATATATACACATCGAGCACAATGACAAACGGCCCTCAATTCGACTAACAGATCCCGGCCCATTGTTCGGTGGCGCGCGATCTCACGCGAATCGAACGCTTCGCGAGAATCCGTTCGGCATATATAGAGATACGCCCGTCGTCGGTATTTTAACGTCCCTCCGAGTCCTCGTGATGAATGGGTTTGACCCATATTATCCCTGCAAAGTGCATTCTCCGAGGAGCGAGACGCTAAGAGCTGCTTTAATTGAAATTCGTCACGTCGCTTTCTGCTATACTATATATAGCAAAGGATTTGTCTTGACAATGTTTCGCCAGCCGTATACAGAATTGCCCTTTCGGATCCTTATTATTTTCGAGGATATTTCAAACATAATTAGAGTTGTGGAAATATTTATATACGGAACGGATGCGATTGATGCATGTACTCGATTAATTTATGGCATTCCGTATATATATAGATTAGTATCTAAATTGATCCAGCAAACCGAAACTAACTTTATAAAAGTCCAACTTTCTTCCTGCAAAACGATTATTAAAAAAAACGCAAAGATAAAACAGCCAGTCCCCGCTATTCTCCGGACTCTCCTTTCAACTCACGTGTGCATCGTTACCGAATCCCGCGCAAAAAAGAAGCAGCGCTTTCGCGGAAAAGCCGGCAGCGTCGGAAGCGCACGCCCGCGCACATCTCCGTATATACGGCATAACTCTTGCGGTGCGCTCGCGGCTATCGGAGCGCGGAATTCTCTCTCTCTCTCTCTTTCTCTCCCTGCCAACAGTTAAAACTTGACTGCGGCTCTATTTCACCGGCTGTCGACGGGAATTTTTCAATTTTCTACACGATGCGGTTCCGATGCCTCGCCTCGTCCGCCTTTAGTTACGCGCGGGGTGCAAAAGGATTGTTCGAGACTTACGACTATAGTTATATTGAGCGCGAAAGTTGTTGAGACGGATTGAAAGTGACAGCGCGGCGTTTTTGGGGTTGCGGCTGATTTGAGGTGTGAGCACTTGATTGATTGATTGATTGATTGATTGGCGGCTTATCAAATGCGAAGGATTCGACCGAAGGATAAACCACGGGTCGTTAATATGTTAGCGAGGTCTTAGGTCAAGTTATGATGTAGTTATTCATTGCTGGGTAGTCGAATAGATTCATCAAAGTGATTAATTATCCTACGTTATACTATGGTGCACGTAATTGAAAATTATTGTAGTTCTAACTAATACATTGAAACTACTACCAAATTAATTCTTTGTAAATTTTATATAATTACTATAGAGCTTCGTGAGGATAAAGTATTTTTTTTGCCAGAAATAATAAGCTAATTGGCTCATTTAGCTCTATATCGACGAATTTATTTAAACAAATTACTTTAAAAAAAACGAAATAGAATCCTAAATTTGACGTATTATGTATTAAACATACAATTAGTGCAGTTGTTTATTCAATCGCGATACATAAAAACGGATTATAAAACGTATACTTGAAAAGGCTGCAATGCGTATGTAAGGAAACGCAAGCAGGTCTTATCTAGCCGTATCGCATAACCGCTCCCTTTCAAACGTTCATTACGCCTATCACTCGTTTCTCCATATTAATTTTTCTGAAAACGGTTCAATTTTTTAATGGGCTACGAAGTTGAAGTTGTACCGAATTACCTCATCACACACATGCATGTTCGTGCAATTAGATAATCTTGTTGCGATTTTTCGCTCCTGTTCAGCAGCACAGCCAAAGGTTCACGAGTATATGCAAACTATCGGTTTGCTGGTCTCCATAGGTGCGATGATGTCACATGACGTCTCTTGTCTCATACTTATCCATCATCTCGCCATGTTGACTTAGATCTTGCATCGCGAACGTTTCCTCAGCCTTTTACGCTGCCTATTAACTGATTTTCTCTATCGCGAAACATTGTTTGTTTATTAGCGATATTTTTAGCAATTGCGTGAATCAGTTCTGCATAATATGTGTAAATTATATGATTTATAAATGTAGCGTACGATGTTTTCGTCATGGAAATCTTTAATTAATATGTAAATTAATATGTAAACTTGAATATACCTTTTGCATTTCCTTATTATTTGCGAGAAATTAATGTTAAATAATCTCTAATCACACGAAATTCCATAGATTTTGTGGAATGTCTAAGCTAAAGGATTCTTCCGCCGCTTATAATTTTATCCTTTCAAAATTTTAAATCGAAACCCTTGCTAATTTCATTCGAATAATTGTTATATAAGAGCATTATATAATTAACTGGTTTACTGACTCGAACTCCTTTCGCAAAATAGATATAGTTATATATATGCATAATTATCATATTTACTGTTATTGTTCTTAAATAGTTAAAAATTAAAAAAAAATAACAAAAAAATGAAAAACAACACTCAAAAGTATTTTCAAACTGGTAAATGGCACAGATCTCGATTTACAGTATTAACAAATATTTACACGCAACTAAATTTAATATTAATTGTTTTCTTTTTAATCCACAATATTCATGCATCTGAATTGCTTTGAATCCCTATTCACAATATTATTTTACGGAAGAATGTGGTTGAGACAATTAAAGGAGACTTTTCAAGTTGTTACATACTAAGTCAAGTAAATAATAAAAGAACTAAAATCACTTTTCTTTTTCCTCTCAATCAAGTAAGAATGCTAAACCGTTCTGGCCATTTAAGTCGCGGACATAGATCTCCACTGCGACTTCTGGAGCCATTAATTGATGACATTTTTATAATAAGAAACGCTCGTAATTTAAGTTTTTCTTTCGTCAGTTATCCATACAAGATATACGTTCATGTGAACAAGTATATTAGTACATCACAATTTATTTCAATAAACTTTTAATTAATTTCTACATCATTAACACGAAAAATATATATATAATATCGAACGTAAGAAAAAACGTAGATTATAATTATTCCATTTCATAAATGTAAATAGTCATAAGTATATTTCTATAAATGACTAAGATCGTAAACTTGTAGATATTGCGACTTTTAAATTTAGTTTTTATTTTATAAAAATTTTAATGAACGACTTAACGGCATTCATAATCTAAATAAGTTTACTTTTACTTTAAGAACTGCTGAAAATTTATTTAAATCCCTAATTGAACTAAAAATGTAATAAATCCGAAATTGAAAGTTAGAATGAAAGGCTTAACATATCGCAAGTACTAAAGCGATTGGTTATAAAAAAGGCAGAATTTTTTGTTATTTTTTTTTTGTTTTCAACTCACTTGACTAATTTACCAGATTATTACAAGGTGCAATTGGCAAAGATGAGGCAATAAGAGGTCGACTTTTTGCTTTCAGAATGCCCGGAGAGGAGCGGCTCACCAGGGCGCGAGCTCCTCTGTTACACGCAGTCGAACGATGCCAAGCTGCTGGAGAATGGCTTCTGTCGGTGCACGACGCTCGTCCACCAAGGCCACGACCTGCACAGTCTCGACGCTTCCGGTGAGTATGCGCCAGCAGCCGTGAATTCGCAACGCAAAAACGCCCCCGAGTCTCGTGTGGGCGCAAGCGCGCACCTCATCGTTATTGTATTGCTGTCTCTATTTATGGCGATAGCTTACGCCGATCGCATCTCTACGACCTAGGAATAGGTTGAAAAAATTAGCAAAAACAAAATGTCAGTGTGAAAGAATTGGAAGGGAAGTCAGATTTTCTACGTATAAGATTCTTTCTAATGTTCAAAATCGAATAGCGCATCTTCTAATTCTTATCGGAATATAATCATTATGAAAATTTGCATGATATTTATCGAATAATGGTGCATTGATTACAAGCACAAACGGCAATTAATCGTTAGTGAAAGAGAAGGTTGAGATTGAGGTCGGCTGAGTTGCTTAGTTGAAAATGATATGCAAAAATACCAAGCGTTCCTAAATCGTAACGCCGAGGCACTTTTTGCATGGGGAATTTCTATCGGTTCGGATGTTATGTCATATCTCTTTAGAATCGCTGCCGTTTGACCCATTTTTGACTATCCAAATGGAAATTCATTTCTGACGCTGCGATATTTTTCGATATAATAATGTTACTCAAGACTTTTTCATTTTAATCCCGATTTGAGAACGTGTTAAACCGTCATTTTTAATTAAGCCTTCAGGCAGGCTGTGTGGAGGATATACATATTAAATAATTTTTTTATCTCAGGTCCATATCACTTTACAAATATTTTGAAATGTATTACTTTAATTACTCACAATCAGATCAACCAAGGGACTATGACTCTACGATGTAAATGTAACATATATATGTAATGTGCAAAAATTCAACATTTCCTGAGAAACTTATTAAGAAAGATATTTATAGTCCATGCGTACACACACACACACACACACTTTGAAGAATAATTTAAAAATTTAGTGTAGGTTTCAAAAATACATATATAACGCAAGAGTCTTTATCCGGTACTTTTTACTGTTTCCCGCAACTCTACTCAGACTACAGCTATTAAGCATTAGAATTACCGCGGATTAATATACACTGCAAAACGTAACGTGTGTACATGCATATAAACACACCTTGGGAACCTCAATTTTCACGAATCCGCACCATTATCATTGCGCGTGCTCCAATTCAGCGAGAAATGCATAGCTCAAAAATATACGTGAACAAGAAGAAAAACCAACTGTTAATTTGCGCTTTTCTACATTGTTCATTTTTAACGTGTAATACTCGCTGCGGTGGAATTTCATATTTTTTAAACTTTTTTTTTTTATAAGGTGTGTAATTTATTTTTTTTTATTCTTCTAAACCTTACATAGAGGTGTTGAATTAATTATTACTGAGTGAACTCGAGAAATCTTTGAAAGAAACATGATCGGGAGAATTTTTTCGAAAATCGAGAGCACGAAGTAAAGCTCATAAAGGCAATCGCTAGAGTAGACCAAAACACAGCCTCTCTCTTCTCAAGATTCCAACGTAATAAACAACTCTTGTTCTCTTAAGACGACACATCCCCAAATTGGCAATGGCCGTAAGGATGATACGACACAAGGTTGCGATCTGGAACGAGGCCGGCCGGCTTCTTCGATATGCGTACGCCCTTACCTCGCCCCCACCCCCACTTTTTCTCTCTTTCTTTCTGTTCGCTCTCACTCTCTATGTAGTTACCGCGTTTGAGCTCTCGCTTTCGCAAGCGCAATTAGCGCGCAATTAAGACACCAACACACGTACGTATACACCACTCACATATACACGTCATTGTTTAAGTAATGCAATTTCTGAGCTTTATTCGACGATACATCGCTGCACAAGTGTAATCCTCTCATATATGGGAATACGGGGAAATAGAACTAGTATAGATTTCTTGGCGAGAGTCACTTTGGGAGGTGTTTCTTGTATTACGCTCTTGTTTCCGACACAATAATAAGGCATACATTAGAACGAATTATGCCTTTAACCAGACAGGTTTGAACATTTTTGCGAAGACATAAATATAGTGTAGATTGCAATCAATTTTATTTTAACACCTTTGCTATACAGACAAGACATACGTAAGACAAGAATTAGTATTAATTTCAGTTTTTCCGTATTATTATTAAAAACAATTCGTAGAACAAAAATAAAATTAGATGGTAGAATACAAATTAACGGTAGGAGTAGTGGCTAAATATATTAAAAACAAAAATAAAAAAAAACCACTGCTACTTAACATGAAGAAAACCACGCTCAACTCCATGTATGATTATGCAATGTTGTTACCAAAAAATTCGCAGAAGCCGGTCAATGGAAGGATTAAAATACCATCGAAAGACATAAGATATACCACTCTCCTTTTCTCTACCTATAATACTCCCGTCTTCGCGCGCGCGCTCATGCAGAATTCGTATACATTTTGCAACGACGAAATGCGCCCGCGGGCGATGCTCGATCTGGTTTCTCTCACATCATTATGCCCCTCGGTGCGATTGATTAATTTTTCGAGGAGAGAGAGAGAAAGAGAGAGAGACACCCGCTCGTCGTTGCGCAACGGAGGAGAGTCAGCCCGAAAAATCGCCTTTGTGCAGGAGAATGCGGCCGAAAAAAAACCGAGCTCCGTGAGAATTGCGCGCGGGAGGTATATATATATATATTTATATATATATACACACACACACACATCATGATGCGTATGGATATTCCCCGTCAGACGACAATGAATATTTATAAAAGTGGGCCTGTAATGGGCGGCTGGTGGGGTATACGTGAAATTGATGATGTGCAGTTTTGGATACCAAGTATTTCCATATCAGGACGTAATTGTCAGGCATAATTTACAGGATATAAACATGTTTATTTATATAATCATATGAAAGGCTTCTCCTTTATGCTAATGGTATTGCGTTTTTAAATAAACTTTACAATACATACCTTACATATAATTGATACTAATAACAGGTAAAATTTGTTGTATCGAAATCATTTAACGGATGTCTATTAATCTTCAATATAATATTGTCATTAGCACCAATGAATTGCTTAAAATTGAAACCACGACTGTATATAATTATAGTGAACCTACTTCTATTTTATTATGAAACTTTTAATATTATGAGTATATAAACGTGAATTTTTTATGTTTAATTGACATTTTATGATAAATATTAAAATTAAAAATATTTATCTCGCACCGATTTTTATTTTAATCGATTTTTACTAATTTAAACATGAAATTCATCAGACTTTTAATTTAAAAAAATATATATATATATATTATAAAAGTCTTACTACATATATCCCTTACTCCGGTAACAAAAGCTATAGCTAATACCAATCGCGCAACAGGTGGAAACTCGGTCGGCACTAAAGTTTTTCGATTGCCCGAATCACGCATTCATTATTTTTTGCGCAGTATATAGCAGCAACGGCTACCATAAATCCTGCGGAAAATCGCGTAACCCGTCGATAATCCTATATCGCCGTCGATTGTCCGCACATTCGTACAAACCACCCTTATTCGGACGTATTGAAAATCACGTACATATACACCTACCGGAAAAAAAGATCCTATAGAGAAGAAATCGTATAAGTACGCTGGCGAACGCCAATTGCAACATGACATCGGAATATAAATCTCCGAGTTGTCAGTGGATTGATAACTGGTCGATCGCGCGTGTGGGAGTAATGAGTAGTGAACTACTGAACGAGTTAATTAGAGGAGTCGCGATATACATTTTAAGGTAAGGAGTAACGATTTGTAAGCTTACAGGTTATACTGTTATTAATATATAGGTTAGATTAGCTTGGAAGACTGAACTTTATTAGATTACGATGTAATAATCAGTCACTTGTTTATCATCTGTCTCTCTTTTATTGCCGTAAAATAAACTTTCACTTTATTCAATGCTCGAACTATAAAGTCACTTTAAAGTTGCAAATTCGCTTAAATTCCTTCTTGAGAATTGAAAAGAGAGTGTCTTATATTTTCAGAAATCCGGTTTCATTTCAACATTAAGAACAAAACGAAATATAAATTTACAAGTTAATCTTTTATTCCACATTAAAAAATAACCTCGCGTAGACATTTAATGGAACAAATGAAAACTCTATATCAATCATGTCACGTATCTTATTAGCTCTTCGAGCGCATAAACCGTTTTCTGCATATATATATATATATATATATATATATATATTCACG
>JAYJLV010032159.1:12725-28285 GCA_036873485.1 Torymus texanus | reverse complement strand
AAACTGAAAAATCACGCTAGCATAAGTCTTCCCCTATATATATATATATAGATATATATATATATATATATAAAATTCGAAAATTCCTCATCTCTCTTATTGAAAAAATGATCACGTACGCATACTACCGTGCGCATCATTCACGCTCCCGATGCAACGAAAACTATTCAATCCACGCTCTATCTTCCTTCCCGCGCCTCATGGCTACGAAGTTAGAAATGGAAACACGCGTCATGCAAAGAAGTTATAAAATATGATTACCGAACTACGTCCCCACTATATATATATAAGTACCACAAATACCAGCTACAATAATTCCTAATGTATTTATAAGAACGATAATCGCGATAACCTCACTCTCACTTTTTCTCGGCCACCTTGGATTACGATAACATAGCAAACTAATCGCTCTCCGCATTCCCTTCCACCATGTCATTCTCTCTCTACGTCTAATTCCACAGCGATGAAAATCTCTCTTACAAGCAACCTCAAAGCTTAACCCGCAAAGTCTATAAAAATTCAAGTTCGCTACCTACCACAGGACTGATGTATCTTACCTACCGATCTTTCAACTGGCAGCTCGCTCGTGAGAAACGCATCGCATCGATCCTAGACACATGATGACGAAAGCTTGCAAGCACACGCGAGTCCTTGTGTATATATACACACCTGAGCGACTTCTCATTTCCGGCGAGGTCAAGGCCATATAAGCGCGATGTTTTTCCCCTGCACATCTATATATACCTATTACACCTGCGAAAAGAGAATTCTCATGTGTGTGTGTGTATGCTTTTTTAGTGATAGAGCTGAAGAAGGAAGACGTACGATCGATTTTTAGAGTAAAAGGAGGGGACTGAAAAGCTACGGCAATTAGGTAATAAGGACTGTGGGTGAAATAGACGTGAGAAAAAGAAGCGAGGTGCTGAGGTTTTACAGGTAATGTGAGGGAGTTGCTGAGAGTTGCGGTGATTTTGAAAATGGGTAATGGGTGTGGAGTTGTTGAAGGAATCGCTTGGTTTTCATTGTTTAATATGGAAAAAACATTGGTCTATTTATAATGATATCAGTGGAAATGACATAAAATAGTAGAATTTTCCATTGATTAAAGTCGAGCTGGCATTATAATTTTAAATACAAAGTGGTTTCAACTACACACATATATATATAAAGTTAATCTTACTTTTTTATACTCATTTAACTTTTTCCTAACCCAGTTGATTCAACTAATGGAAACAAGTTTGATTAGTTTTATGTTTTTCCGTGTAGTTATTATTTTCCGTTGCATTATATTTTCTAAGGGGTAACTACGATTGTTCACAATGCAATTGGTAGGTTAAAAAAAAAAGACGAAGAAACATTCAAGTATGTGCGAAATCTCCTTAACCAAGAGGCATCAGATTCTCAATTTTTGTTCTTATCAAAAAAAGCACGCGATAAAGTATAAAAACTTTATGTACTCGTCTCGGTCGATAAATATTGCGTCTTAAAACCCAACTCAACTCCTTGTGGAACAATATTTTCAAACGTATACGCATACTACGTTAAATCCATAAATCAGCCTAAACCATCCGTATACATAATATTCTAAAATTTGATTTCAAAGACACCAGGAACATTCTCCTACAATATAAAAAAAAGAATTCAAATATGAATACACATTCTTCGACCCTGCCCTCTTTTTTTTTATACACCACAAATCCATATCGCGCAAAGAGAACCAATCAGCACGATGAGATATCCTTTGACCGTACTATGTATATATATATATTCACAACGCATAGCGATCATCCTTACGCAGGAATTGGAGCGTTTAGAAAACCAACAATGCGGGCGTGATCATTGTTCGCGCCTAGGGACAATTCATCAGTCGGCTTTGTTGCCAAGCGTGAGAATGAAACGGGTGATGCTCGAAATTAAAATGCTACGCGATGTAGGCAAAATAAGGGTGTCTTCAAGATTGTTACGAAAGTATTGTACCGTGAATGGTTTCCGTTAGCGTAGGAGAAAGTGTAATTTTTACGCTAAAAATTGTTTTAAGAAATGACAAAATATTGTATCTTATATAAAAATAAATTGTTTTACAAGTAAAAAGATTTTAGTACGTCCTGTAGGATTACTTGTGACTAATAACGAGATAAATAACAATGACGGAGAATATACGCACGTATGTCAGTGGACAATTATAATTATCTTTATAAATCAAAGCTATATACTGACTTTCTCTTTGTAATGGATAGATCGAAAACTAATAGAACCGAATTCTCTGTACGCTTCCGACACACATGACAATCTGCAGGTATAGTTGCAACATACATATACATATGGTTGTTTATAGTACAAATATACACGCGTGTATACATAGAGACAGAGATATAATATAATGCGCGAGGGGCCGGTTTGAGGGACGGCGATAAATCATCAGACAAGCGTGTTCGCGGCGTCACATAATTGCCGTTTAATTCATATCACGATTCATAAAGGCAGCTCTCATGACCCTTCAAAGGGCTAATAAACGCCTGTCCATTATTGATCCTACATGGGTAGAGTACTATTTCTGTATGAATAAATAATGAAAGTGCGGGGTTGAGGTGGGCGTGGATATTGTGTCATCCTCAGGTCGAGCGTGTACGGGATGCGTAATCTGTGTTTTTAGTGTTTTGGGTAATAATTGATAAGCGAAAGTACTGAAAACTGAAATGACAAGCGAGTGTAAAGGGAATTCATGATGAGGTGTAGTTTACGTTGTTTAAAAAACTCATATTTCAAAGTGGGGTACCGTGACCGATTTAAAATCGAATTGTAGTTTATAATTTTGTAGAATTATAAAGATTACAAAGTGGCCATCAACTAAAAAAAAAATAACTCGGTCTTATAAGATATACGGAAAAAGTTTTGTTCGGTTAAAATTTATAGGAAAACTTGTGCAATCAGACAATACTAAATTTCGGAATTCATATTAGAACGTTTTAAAGAATTTTGGTAAACTTTTTGCAAACCTTTACCAATGAATTTCTCAAGTGATGAAGTGTATGAAACAAGTCGTATAGACTTATTGAACTGCACCAATTTGAACCGCACAAAATTCTTGCCAAACGTAATTTCTTACGCGGTTTGTACCAAGAGTTTCGTCGTAAATAAAATCCAACGAAAAAATTTAACATTTAGTCCGGCCCCTCTTGAAATATGCCGAATCTCGACATATCCACAGATTATGTCCACCATCACACCGACTCACACTACTACTACTACACCCATTAACAAAAATTACCAACCATTCTTCTACTCTTATTACACAGCAACTCTATACATACCAGACACAACCACATCCGTAGATAATTTTTCCAATATCCTCTGTAGCATCCTTTCACCCTACGGGAGATTCCGATCCTTGCGGACACGTAAGATATACTGCGACACCTCAGGTCTCTTTAGTGCCTCGTTATCTCGCAGCTCACGATTTATCCAGGAGAATTCGTCGATGACTCGTCGTCGTACGATCCTTCTTCCTCGAAGTGCAACGAAAGGTGCCAAAGGAAGTCGGGAGCATTTGTCACTCGCTTGGCGGTGACAAATCGCGGAAGGAAAAATTTGATTTTTCAGTTTCGAACTGATGTTACTACTGCTACTGCTGCTGCTGCTGCTACTGCTAGTTTTGTTGGATGCGCTGAAGTGATTGATGTGGTTTAGGATGCGATAGGAAGAAATTTTAGTGGAAATTCTTAATTTCTATATTGATAAAAGTAGGTGTGCTTGTCGATGATTTATTCGTATTTCGAATAGAAATTATTGTCGATGTATATATAAGCAGGTCGTTCATTTATTCGCTTCGTTGTAATATTATCGTAATATTGTAGATATATTATTTTAATAATATTTCTTTTAAATACTCCATTTTTTTATGTTTCAAGACGGTATTCTTCAAAATAAATTTATTGAAAGAAAAATCAAATATATGTATTTGTCTTCCAAATACAAAATAGTTTATTATGTCAATTATCATCAATTAAATTTCTTAATGAAGAATTATACACTATCAAAGAATTCCAGTGCAATAAAAAGTTTGTTAAATAGAGTACCGATACCTCATGAACTGTCAACAAACTTCAAAGAAAATATCAATTTAACGACAGCGTAACGCCAAGCCCAGCGTACAGCAGTCTGGGCTAGTTTCGCAAAAGCTTTGTTTCATGCACAGCATGAATAATAGGCAGCTTATTCCTAGTAATTCAATTAAACTCCCTACGAATACATCATAAATCTAATTTGACTCTCTCTCTCTCTCTCTCTCTCTCTCTCTCTCTCTCTCTCTCTCTCGCGCCAGCGCCAAATCTGCGGAATATGCGTACGGAATAATTAATGAACGTATATATACACTACCGTGGAGTATTGCTTCCAATCAGAATTGGCCGAAAATCTTTGAACGCACTGCATCACAAAATGTCCAAGTCTATCTTGCCAATTAACCAATCTGACTCTTCTGTTTGCCAATAAAAACACCTGGTCTAATCAATAACAAAATTAAATTATTCATATGATGATCCACGTTGTTTAATTTTTCCAAACTAGGAACATTTATTAGTAAACTTTACTCTTTTTATAGGATAATTTTTCTACTTTAATAGTAGCGCTGGGACAGACTCTACATGTGGGATTTTTACTATTTTAGATATTAATTTTTATTATTTTTGCAGGAGTCATAAAAAATACTATTTCAAATAGTAAAATTTTCTATGAAAATCATAGAAATTACTATTGAAAACAGTAAAAATCCCACATGTCGAGTGTGTCCCAGCGTTACAATAAAAATAGAGATAAATACTCATAAAATATATCAAAGTGAAAACCCGATTAACGTTACATTACAACGCTTTTTCTTCAATATTAGTATTACATTGAACCAAACTTGAAATATCAAATGACATTCGAATCACGCACCGTAACTTAATCCACCCTTCCTCAATACACTCGATACACCCTATATATCTATATACATCTATCGATGTAAAAACGAACCACGACTGCAGGTCCGTTCATCGAACTTACCGACCGATTCGCAAAAAATCCAGCATGACACAGCATCGCAGCAACGCGAGTATGCAAATTTCAGAAACTGAAGCTTAAACACAACGTGAGGATTAGGCGCGCTCGAGTTTCCCCTACGGCTGAATTAATTGCTTCGCGCGCACGAGCGCGCACTACGCATAGCCTTGTAAGGACGTTATACTTCCGAGGTATGATGGCATAGAAGAGAACGTTCATATATATATATATATATATATATAGATACAACGAGTAGCTCGTTATCATATATGCGCGAGTGTTTATATAGTGTGTACACGACCGCGTTATGTGCTGCTGCTGGTGCGTATGCGTCCGAGATTTTCTTCCACGTTGTAGCGCTAAGGTTTCTGTATTCTCTTCTTTTTTTTTAAGGTTAATTGGAGAGATAAGGATGAAGGTTACTTTTGAAGGTATAAAAGGTGAAAATGAAGTCAATTAATATTTTGTATAGCTTTCTTCGTTCTTCATTTTTTTTTCTTCTTGATATAGCTCGATTTTAGAATCAACGTCGTAAATCGCGGTAACGTCGGTTTTATTACATCAGCCGTCATAATAGGGGAGCAAAGAAAAAATAAAAGAATAATAAAACGCGTAGGATGGTTTATGTAGTCCATATTATACTTGCTTGCGAGACTAAATCTAAGAAGAGTTTAAAGACTTTTTCTGAACCATCGTGTATGTCCCTTCGACTGTTCTTTTTTTTTACTTATTCTGTGTTCCTGATTTATTCACTCTAATATTATATAGCATCTACAAAGTTTTCAACGAATAACTCAGAATTAGAAGAAAAGAAATTATTTAACAAAAAAAAAGATAAAAAATCACTTCCACTCGCATTGGAAAAAGTCGGAGGGGATAACTTACTACGTTGTAAAAGGCTACAGCAGCAGCTGAAAGGATTAAGCCGTTCGGCTCTCTCCGAGGCTCCGAAAGAAATCCGGACTTTATTCCTATAACGGCATAGAGTCGAGAGATCTTACATTGTTCGACTCTACTAGAAGGAGAGTGAGAGAGTGAGAGAGAAGAAAGAAGGACTTGATACTGATCCTCTTCCGGCTGGGTATCGAGAAAATTTTTCACCCCCAAAATTTTCCCCGATCGGCGCGAAAGTCTCTAAAAGTCCAAACAAAGCCAATTCCAAAAGGCGGGATCTATTTGTATCTATATATATATATATATTTTTATATATATGAAGATATATATCTATATATAACAATGGACGCGGCAGCTTTTCGGAAGTGAGGATCATTATTCTTGTGACGACGGCAACGACTACGACGACGACGACGTCGGGGACTACGGTTTTTCTCGATTTTCTCGGCCCAGACGTCGGGAGGGAGTAATAAAAGGCTCCTAGACGTCTAGCGAACACGCGCACGGCCGTTAAGGTGCGAGCTTGTCGTAAGAAAGACGGGATCCAAGTTCGAAAGTTAATATTGTTGTGAATCAGCATAAAATATGGAACGGTGTTTGTTAGTCAAATTTTTACGTTGTTATATACGGCCGTGGCGGTTAGAATTTTTGGAAGAATATCGCGTAATTATAATTTTCATGTATGTTTTATTGTAATCGCTGGTTTATTTGTAAAATGTAACAATTGACGTAGTGAAATTACTTTTTTATGTATAACTGATAGCTCGGTAAATGTTTTATTATAGAATTCTAAAATACAGAGGTGTTGTCAGATTTGTAACATTACAACCCTGTTAAAAAAAAAACATGATTTTTTCATCTAAAATAATACAGTAGGACCAATTCGAATCATAAAGAGAACCAGGTGTGTCTCTTTAGGTAAAGAAAAGGAAGCATGCGATGAATATCACTTGAGAAGCTCGGATGCTCTTTTTTATCAAACTAATAAATTAATAATTATTACCCATAATAAATTAATTATTATTAAGCAGCTGTGGAGAAGAATTTCATAATAATTAATGATACCATAAAGATATTTTTTTATCAATAGGAAAACCATTACAACGATAACATGAATATTATATTATATAAAACATATTTATACAAATAACAAACTATACAACCTGTTAACAATCAATCGCAAAGCATGAACAACGTTTCTGCTGACAACAAACATCAACTTATCGAGCATCCGTTCGCAGAAAAGTCACTCGCTTATATATACATATATACACCCTGTTGTCTTGTCCGCTTCTCATCCACCCTTCCTCCTTCTCCTCCTCCTCCTCCTCCTTATTCTTCATCTTCAAAACTACACCACTCCGAGGGGCTTTCGCACGACTATACTGTTTTACAGTACTGAACGCGCCCTGAAGCACGTACTCCAGCTAATTACGTATTCTCGCGTAGACGACGACGACGACGACGACGACGACAACGAAAACGCGAGGCGCAGGCAGAGGGAATGACGCGAAAGTGTCGTATACATCTGTGTCCGTATAGGCCACGCGTTCAAATGGCTCGTTTCTCCCTCTAAGTTTTCCGTACCAGTTTCCGCATTCTTGAAAACAACTGACATGCGCTATAACACATATATATATATACATAGTTGTAGTAGAAGTTCTAGCGATGTATATATATTGAAAATATTATTATCACTGCCGCGAGAGAGCGACTATATATATATATGAATATTCATATCGGACGAGAGATAGAGAGGAAAGTGGGCGCGAGGTCCGGTCGGATAATAATTTTATCGCTGTTAATGATCTTGAGATCGAAGAGACCTACAGTGGAGAATATGAGCGAAGTTTGTGCTGAGAGTAGCTGGCATGGTTGTATTGTCTCTTGGCGATTGTTGGGAAACTTTAATAAGGCCGATAAGAACACCGGACGAAGCTGATATATATATTTATATAGCTTACTCGATGTATCGAAATTCTCAGGTAAACAATACGCCAGTAGCGCGTATATAGACTGGAGATAGTCATGCTGTATCGATATTTTTCAAGATGTAATAATATATAAGAACGGTTTCGTTTTACTCTGTTTATAAACCGGAAATGACTAGTGTAATTTACTAGATACATCGAAAGACCAGATTTCTGCGGAAACGCATATATATATATATAATATATACTGCCATAAAGTTTGTAACAAACAAAGCACCGCGTATATACACAGTCATAACCAACCATCCGTCAACTATATGCACCCCTAATTGCTAAATTCTCCAAGCCGTTAAACACGGACGAGTTCGTCACGATTGCGCGCTTGCAACTTTTTCCTCTCTGTAATTGCCAATAATCCCACTACATCTACATACATACATACACCAACCATGATATATTGACTCTCATAAACTCCAGCAGCAGTCGTGATGCGCGCATTAAGACTCGGAACTTATATATAAGTAGGCTTTGCATCTCGCGTAAAATTAAGCGGAGAAAGAGGCAACTTTGCACGCAGATATGCTACGATGTGATGCATATACGTGAACCGAAGAATGAATAAAAAAAGAGGAGGAGGTTGGCGTAGGCGAAAATAGATGTGTGTATACGTGCCAAGTGGCAGTATGTCTTTGGTGGGGTTCGATGCCGTTACCGTATAGGTATATAGATATAACGATTTAATTCATGTAGGCGTGCTACTACTGTACGTGCAACGGGGTAATTGGGGGGGAGGGAGGATGGTCGAACAGGATCGATACCGAAATTACTCTCATGTTAGTCAAATTTGGTGTAGGGGGTGGATTTTCGGGTCGAAAAATTGAAAAAGAAGGAAATTTATAACGTGCTATTTGGGGACTACAGCGTGTCGGTGTGTATAATAGCTGTGATATTAATTGGATAGAGAGTGGCTACCTACGACTTTTCTGTATATACAGAAAGCATAATCTAGTTTGGTTATTATTAACGACTGAAATCTTAACGGAAATATTAAGATTCATTGGAGGTGGAATTTTACTAGAGATTGAAGACTAGAAACAGATTAACTTTACATTACCCATAACGATATAAGATCGATTATACGTATATATCCTTCATGCACATATATTTCTCACAAGAAAATATACTTAACCAGCTCGCGTATAATAATAAACAAACTTCCGATGATCCTTATCCTCATAGTCACACAGTAAGACAGTCCAACGACGATCTTATCCTTATAACTCGCGGGTCCGATAAGACGTTGAGCGGCAGTCGCGTGATCGTTGGGCATCAGTCAGAGTAGCACACGAAAATAAACCCTCCTCTCGACTATACATATATAAGACACGTGACCCTGAACTATACATATATATATGTATATATATAACCCTTTCGAGCTGATAACGAGGGCGCGAGCGTTGCTTGACCTTCCGGATTTCTGTAGCCAGGGGGGGCCGACCTTTCGCGTTACGGGAGTCTGATACATAAGTACACGTATAGATACTACGTGACGGTGTGCTTGTACGAGATTAGAAGAGAAATGTAGGGACGCCGGTGGCTTTTTTTTCGTTATGGCCGCGTGACATGGAACCAAAGGGTGATTGAATTGTGAAAGAAGTAACTGTATAAGGAGAAGCGTAGGTGGTTTTGGTCTTTGGTCTTTTTAAAATCACTAAAAGTTTGATCTAAAAATAAACGATTATTTCTTCATTTTCTGTGTAGAACTACATTGGAATGTATATAATGACATATTTTTTCTATAAATATTAAGAAATAACGTGCTTTGATTAATCAACGCAATTATATAGCAACCAACAATTTTCAGCCTGATTACGCTGTAAGTATAAACACACAGATACTATATATATATAGTTACAGGTATTTATTAACATAATCCGATTAAAGTTAGCGAGTGCTAATTTCGAATGAATTAATTAACGCCCCTTCCTGGAGCACCTGGGAAATAACAATCGAAATTATCATAATTTAATCATACACGCGGTATATACTCACTCTCGAGTTTGTTCACCGCAGTTACGTCAAACACTCATAGCCCAACCGACGAGTAGAAACGTGCCGGAAAAATTTCAGATTCGAGGCTATGTTTTCTTTCCTTATATTTGTGGAAACCATCACGCGACCGTTACATTTTTTAACGATCGTCGACGTTAATGCACATCGCGCGTTGTATGCACTCCCCATCACTTTTTTATTTATATATACGCGCGACGTGTACGCCTTCGGTAGACTTATTTACGTGGCGAAACAAATGGCCGGCAGTCGTAATCATCAAATTCGCTACCATAGTATAGTGTATGTGT
Organism: Torymus texanus; assembly: GCA_036873485.1. Classification (NCBI taxonomy): domain Eukaryota; kingdom Metazoa; phylum Arthropoda; class Insecta; order Hymenoptera; family Torymidae; genus Torymus; species Torymus texanus. The sequence continues at coordinate 18,060 of JAYJLV010032159.1, read as the reverse complement.
ATCCTATATACTTGCAAGTTTTTTTTTTATTTTTATGACTTTCAAGCAAATTCCCACGCTGAAACACGGAGGTTATTCACGTAATTCGCGTGTATTTGAATTGCTAATGAATTAATTTTCTGTTGTTTTAACGTCTTAATGGCGTTATATAGTACTTCTTATATATTTTGTGAGGCTGCCGAACGAGAGGTCGACTTTATTTTTGGTTAATGTGATGCTGCTTTCGCAATAAAAAGTGAATATTTAATAGTTGTAAAATTATGCTTTGCCACAGTAAAATGTATATTTATAAGTAATTATTTCTATACTACTACTAACAAATAGACTCTGATACAAAAAAGATCCTATATGTGTTTTGCAACCTTTTTACTTATTGAAAAATCAAAACCATCTCATCAGCGACGAAATCATACCTCTTTTGACGTCTCTACTCTCCTAGAACAAAAAAAACTGCAGAACCAACTCGCCAGTATGCAACCACGTACTTCAAAGTCAAAATTTCCACGCTATACACAGACCCACATATATATACACAGTTAAGTCAAGTCCATCGAGGCTAAGGTCAGACACTACTTTAATGAGGCGCGAGGGAGTAGCCTAGCGCGAACGAAGGTCTCGTGTAGCTCCTTAACACGCGAGAGCGCGAATATCGCACACTTCCACCACCACCACCACCACCACCGCCGCTGCCACGAAAGATTTACCGTGTAGATTGCACTTATGTGTGTATACGCGTACGTATATATATAGTATTCGATGCGCGTCCTCTCTTTCCCTTACGGCCTTTAACCGTACATATATATAAGCTTTGATAAATGCGGCCGATGACGCTGAATAATGGCTTTCTTAATCGCTCAGCTTTATCGAGCCTACCTACCTACGTGTGTATATATGTGTGTTTACGGAAAGCTACGAGGGAAAGGGGAAGGAGGGAATGAAAAATTCGCGCGAACGTGGACGATCGCGATAGTAGCAAGTGGTTTCTAGATTTTCCGCAAGGTGAAAAAGAGGAATGCGATGGCGACGGTACTATGTGCGAATAAGTTAGAGATGGCGTAATGGTCACGCGAACTATTTTTATATAGAGTATATATAGAGGATGGGGTTTGGTATAAGAACAATGTTTGGTTTTGATGTAGAAACGGTTGTTTTATTACAATGGATGCATCACATATGACATCAGGTAGATGTGTATGTTAAGATACGTGATTTATTTAAAAAAAAAAGACAAACATAGCATAACGACGATCATATAATATAATGATAGCTGTATACATAAATTTTATTAGTCTTGTCTTGAGATAAAATTCTCGACGAATGTTTCTATACACTGATGTAACAAAATAATCGGTAGTATTTTCTAAATAAGCTTATTTTCATCTAAAAAAACAGTTAAAAACTACTACCGTTTATCGTTACCAACAAATCGCGACTTAACACATAATCTCACTTGTATCATGCTTCTCACAGTTTATCATTATGGCAACTATATGACACTCAAGGCTGGTATCCGAAACATTCAGACCAGAACTTATCCATCGTATGGTAGAAATGTTTAGTCACGTGAGTGAGACCATGCGCCTCGTCAGGATAGGAAACCTGATCATAAAGAATGTCAGCTTCTGAGAGGGCCTTGCTTAGTGCCATCGCTTGTTGGAAGTGTACATTGTCATCACCTGTGCCATGTACCAACATGAACTTTTTGCCACGTAACCTTTCAACGCGGTTCGTCACGCCACTTTTCTTGTAGTTCTTCAAGTTGTCAGATGCTGTCGGGAGGGCCATCACTCGTTCCGTGTAAATCGAGTCTGAAATTGCAAGGTAAGTAGATTAATACTTGAAAATATAAGAAACATTTAAGGATTCGTTGGTTCTTAATTTTTTTTTCTTGTTAATGATACATAAAGGATGGACACAAATACATACCATAATAAATCCAGTTCGTAACAGGTGCAACGGAGATTCCGCACTTGAAGACGTTATCCTCATCCTTAGTCATAATCATCGCTGTAGAATATCCACCATAACTCCATCCCCAGATAGCCGTCCTATTACTATCAATCCACGGGAACTTCTGTTGCAATTTCCTAAAACACACAAACCGATCCATTATCAGATACGAAAAAGAAAAATGGAAAAACCCACTTTTCCCAAACGCATTTGATCTCGTAAAAAGCCCTCCGGCTATAGAAATAAATCCAAAGCTGTATAATCGCTCGAATCAAAGGGTAGCAGTTTTATCAGCAAGCGATATTGAAATTTTCCAGCTGAATGCCGTCGCTGACTACGACGACGACGACGACGAGGGGAGGAAGAACATTAACGAGCCTATATAATATCGATTATTAGCTGACCTGGTAACGGTTATTTGATCCTCCATCTCGGCACTCCCAAGATTACGATAAACCGCGTATATCATCGCCGTGCCTTTCGAACTACTGCCCCGCCCGTCGATCCATGCGTGTATCACGTGACGATTCGTCGTCATATACGTCTCGAAGCCAACTGAAAAACCGTCGTTGATACGTTGGCTGTCCGGTCCGGCGTAGCTGGAATGAAATAAAAAAAGCTTGGATGAATCGTCGGAAATGATGATAATTACCGAATCTGATTTGTTTGTTTTTTTGCAGTTACTTTGTTAAGTGGTTCATATAAGTGTGCTTTATTTTTTAATGAACCAGTTAAATATAAATATGTCTTTTCATTTTGGTTTCAAGATTATTCGACAGATCTTAGAAGTTCATTTTAATGGTTTCACTTTATTTTACCTTTTCTTAATAAAATTTGAAACTTTATCTTAAAAATTAAACATAGGAGATTTTCGCGCCTATTCTATACAGACGAATCAAATTCAATCTTTAAACACTTCACAACGTCCAACCACCTTTTTCGAAGAAAGGAAATTTTACATTAGCCATTAAAAACCACACTTATATATAAAGTTCTACTTAACATTTTTACTGGGCATGAATATTATCATCCTAGTAAAGCAACTTTTACACTCACATAACTATAAAAAGAGCTTATATTCACTTACACGTTGACCAGTAACGGATATTTCTTAGATTCATCAAAGTCCTCGGGCAGCAGGAGTCTAACCCTCGCGTCAAAACCATGCGACTCTACGATAAGATCGATTTGCTGAGGTAAGATGCGCTTCGTGAGCATGTGACGCAGCTCTGGATTCGTCGACCATGTGTACAGTTCGTCGTGCTCGTAGTCATAGACGCGGATGATCGCGGGGTCCGGACCAGCACAGGTTAACACATAATGAGAGAAGTCTGTGGAGAAGGTGACGGAACTTACGTACTTGCAAGCTCGACCTGGATGGGAAGAATGTTAGGTTTTATTGAAGTATTTTATTTTTGTAGTCTACTATGTTGTAGCTTAAAGTGGTTATTTTACAAGTCAAGAGTAATGGAAATTGTTTGAAATTATGTGCAATATTAATAATATACGTATAATAGTCGAAATATATGGGAGTAATTGTAGGTGCTGTGTATTTTTTTCTTTTCATAATATATAAAATTATCACCGAAATTAATTTTTTGGTGATTAATTTATCAAGTTTACTTTGAAAAAGTCTCGCACTTTTACCTATTTATTATTACACTTTGTTTTGACTAATACAGTGGACCAATAATAACCTAAGTTAACTATCTCTAATTATTTATTCTATCGCTAGCGCATTACCTATATAGTCTTAATACAAAAAAAAACAAAAATTTCTGAAAATAATTTTACATTATCTATAAAATTATTGACTTTTCATCAAGAATCACAGAAATATTAATTATTTCAACCAATGTCCTTATTTAAATTTTTTTTAGGATATATAAAAAAAAATCAGAATTACACAATTCAAAGTAAACGATAGCTTTAATGAAAAGTATATAATAGAATCACAACAACATGTATAACACATACCTTCAAGACTCATGAGTTCGCAAGAGATACACTTAGGCCGTGGTTCCGAGTACTTCGGCACCTCGAGGCTGACTTCGTAAAGTTGCTTTTGCGATGGTTCACCAGGCGGCGACGCAGTATAGTACACCACATTCTTGACTTCGTTGACACCATGGATCTTATGCACCCAAGTCGCCGATGGTGTCAAGTCCACCTCGTTGTCCATCACACCATTGAGGTACCGGAACCGGGTCACATGGCCGAATTGCCCAAGAGTCTTATTCTCTGGGAAAACAAAAGAGAACAATTATTTTGAATTTCCCTGGGTAATTGGAATTCACCGATTGGATAGCATGGGTAATTCAATATCAATAAAAATATTATTCGCCTCATTTAGCCCACAGTTTACGAGGAAACCCCTGCTGGCGACTTTCTTTTTTTATCGAATTCCCGATTATACTCGATCGAGCCGAGTCTCCTCTTACTCGATTTACTCGGTTAATGACTTTTAAAGTAAGTATTATATACATCACAAAAACGGTCTTAGATATTCCACGTCGATGCAGACGCCGACAACTTTTCTTATAATTATATTCGTCCCATATAATAAAACAAAGTAAAAATAATAGATCGCTTATAAACTTTTGCCAATTATCAAAAAGAGAAAAATCTACAAAGTTATATAATAATGTTATATACGTATATACTGACCGACAGGCTGAGGCTTGGCCATGACGACGTAGCCGTAGTGATTAATAAGCCGGTGGCCAGGGTAGAGAAGCCAGCCATCGGTCACCTCCTCGTGCAACAACGGCTGCCATTGGCTGCTGAGTGCGTAGGTCGCTATCTGGGAGACGTTCTGCAGGCGGTTTGTCCATGTCGCCACCACGGTGTTCGAATCGAACCAGCTCACCGTGTACAGGATCGCCTCGCTTTGTTTATTGATGGAAAAAAGATTTTTTATTGCGTTGAGGTGAATAATTTTTTTCGGAGTTAGAATGAAGGTGTAAATTTTAATGGTGTAGATGACGTTATATAAGGCAATTTCTTTTTAATAACGGTTTGGAGCAAACTAAAACATGTACACTCTAAATTTAAACAAGCGAAAAGTTTACCCATTTTATAAATGAACGCTTATTTCAGTTATTAATGAATTAAATTTTCACGTAGAAGTAGATAATTTTTTTCTTCCAAATTATTAGAACTTCCACTTTTTCCATAAATTAAAAAGATTCTCACTTATGGATGAGTGAAGTTTTTACTTATTACAACAGTAACTAAAGTTGTATCAATTTATTATTATGAATTCGTTAAAAAAAACACTGATGTAAACATATACATACAAAATAAAAGCGTTATATTTCTATAAGTGCGCAACCGTTCCTTACAAGCATATATACAAACAATACGCAACCGTATTTTTGTAGTA
>JAYJLV010032159.1:0-12625 GCA_036873485.1 Torymus texanus | reverse complement strand
GCGTTATATTTCTATAAGTGCGCAACCGTTCCTTACAAGCATATATACAAACAATACGCAACCGTATTTTTGTAGTAGCCGATGATGAAATTATTACAAGAACGATATCCTATATTATTGAACAACGTTTTTTGTTTTGTTGAGAGATATACCTATGGATTGTTAATAATACAGAGTTATTCGGCATCGCGAAGTCGATGAATATTTTATCGAAAATAAATTAAACCAAACAAATTGAAAATTTTAATTAATTTATTTAATTCAAATATTATTCATAACATAACTGTACTTCAACAAATAATAATGTTAATTTATTCTCTAAATGAAACGTTGCCATTTGTTTAGTAAATAAAATGATATTTAATTGTAGTATAAGTGAAATATAATTTTCACTCAAGAAATAAGTGAATCTCCACTTATCCTAATTTAGAGAGCATTAATGTAGTAAAAATACTAAAATATCATAATAATATAAAAATATTATAATATAACGTTATAAACGCAAAAATTCGAGAACCGAGAAAAAGAAATTTCGCTCATAATTTCTCTATCTCCGCGTGCGAGCACCTCGTTAAAGTAACGCGACGCGTGATGCCGCAAGCATGTCGTGCACGCTTAGGAAATTAAATTTCTCAATTTGCAGAGACAGCCACGTGGTGGTGAAATAAAATAAAGAAAAAAAAAGAAGAGAGACTCACGTTCCGACAACGTCGATGGGAGCCTTTAAGGAAATTGGCGACGATCCGTGATCCGTCAAATCAACGAGGTTCAGCGTGACTTGTGGATTTGGTGTTCCAGGCTAGGAGCAAAAAAAAACCATGTGATTAAATGCGTGCTTCGGTAGTAATGTACTTACAGTTGACTTCTGCGTCATTAATACATTAATAGCTGGGTTAGTCGTAATTTACTTAATTGAGGATATCGTTCGTTGATGTATTAATGGATCATCTCCGTGTTTAGCTATATATTTTCATTTTTTCTACTTTACCTCTTTATTGCGTTTGATTTAATACCAAAAAATAAAAACAACAAAAACATTTACATTTGTTTTACACCTGTAGTTGAATAAATCTTGTATCTGAATATAATATTTTACAGTGACGTTTTAATAATTCATTTTATTACACTGTTATATTGTAGCGGCGCATGTTCGAAAAAAAAAAACAATATGGATCCTCGGTGTAAAAATTTGATATTCTGACATATTGTTCATGATCGATATTTTAAAGTAATGTTTTTCAAAGATTACGTCCATATAATTTTTATTACCCATACCAAAGTATTGGGCGTAATAAATTTAAACCTTTTTACAGACTCTATACATAACTTTTAACGTATAAAAAGTGCACCACTTTCGTATACGGGCATAAAATAATTCATTTTCATCGATCGACCAAATAAAATATGACACAAATATTAACTTCCCCTTACATCCCTTTAGAAATACCACACATTATGATACCCTACTAAAAAAAAATCCCTAGTATCTCCTTTCTCCTTTACCCATCGTCGAGATATTCAAACAATTTTCACGCCTCGGTGATTCTCTCTCTGGCAGGCTTAAGGGCATAAAGCAGAGGCGATCGGCTTTAAGAATCCAGCCGTAGCCCTGCGCGTCTCGGACTGCGGCTGCCAAGACATTTATGGCCCATTAAAATTGTCCAAGCCTCTATACTCTCTCGCTCGCTCTCTCCCTCTCTCTCTCTCTCTCTCTCTCTCTCTCTCTCGTGCTAATCCCGGGCGCCAAATTGCTCGTGTGGATGTGTATATTTATATATAGGTAAAGTTCAGCTTTTGTTGTAGTTTTGTTGTGGAAGAGATGGTGGATGGTTTAAGGACGTTGTGTATGTATATATCCGTAGATTGCGAAGGACTCGTTTGTGATAAGGTTTATAGTTTCCAGAAGAGAGACAGAGAGAGAGAGAGAGAGCATAGTAAATATTTCGCGGAATTCAAAAGAGTGATTTTGAAAAATGCGTTTTATTGAAGAGTGGAAAATCTGAAATCCCACAACGATGCATCGACGAGTGTTCGTGGGATTTCATTAACGACGTAAACGTGTATCGACCAATGCCACGTCGCGAGAGAGCCGTAATATTATAATAGTTATATATGGTTTATTCTCAGCAAAAGCACTCAGTTTTACATGCAATCTCCGTGGTAGTAAATAACCCTCTTTCATTAAATGTTAATGGACACCTCGCGATTTTTAATTTCACTATATGATATTCTAGTAACTTGAGTTTCATTCTTGTAATAAAATGTATCTTTGAAAAAATTGAAGTTTATATATTATATAAAATCTAATAAAATATCCACGGATGTTACAACATAAAATCTGCGCACTTTTGCTGAGAATTATACCCATATATAGATGAAGATGTTTATAATTTTACCTTTGGATATCGGTATTTCTTCTCCACTGGGTACTGATCCCTTAGGTCTCCAGGTTTGCCATACTTCGTGATCACGGCCTCATGCACCTCACTATCATTGAAGGTGGCAAAGGCAAGGCTTTCACCGTTTGGCGAAAACCACATTGCTCTGTCTGTGCTAAGTACTTCCTCTGTGCAAAATAAATTTCATGAAAAATCGATGTAAACATACTGTATGTATATTGATGACGCGTTCTCTAACTATTAATGAATTTAAACAATGGTTGTAGGAAAACAAGAACAAAAAATGTTTCTTGGTGAATATCGTGCATCGAATATAACATTACATTACATTCCTACCAATGCTTATATTACACTGAGGAAATAAGTTTAGTAAAAATTACCATATAGATTATAGAAACTCTAAAAATTACTGTACAGTTTGCTAGAAATATATAGTAAAAATCATTATGCCGTAACATAAAATTTCGTATGCAGTTGCATAGTACAAATTACCATGGATTGTAAAAATTACCGTATACTTATAAAAAATTTTACTAGAAATCTATAGTAAAAAGTCATTACTCCCAACCGTCAAATTTCATATGTGCAGTTATATGGTAATATTTTCATTTTTATCACTGCAGTACTTGCAATTTTTACGAAACCTCTTCCTTGTAGCGTAACCCTCACCTTCGTACACCCAATCCGGGACACCATTGTAGACCATCTGGTATTTGCCATCGAAGGTGATGCGCCTCGTCTCAAAACGATCGGCGCCGATCGGCTGCTGGTAATAAATGTCATTGTCGAGGACGTAGGCCAGGTAACTGCCCTTCGGCGCCCAGAACGCGATTGACAGGAGCCGACCGTCCGCCACCTGCGTCACGAACCTGCCGTGCGAACACGCCGGGGGGGTAAACGGAAATGTTGAGTGATGGATTGCGGGTGGTCTGATTGTGCACGCGCGTGGTTAATAAATTGTACGAGGGTTGCCGTAGTAAAAGCTTATATACCAATGCGAGGGTAAACTCAACTTTATATATAGCTTGTTTAGTGTAATTTTTGATTTTCGTGACGTGAAACTTGGTGAGGTGTATGAGAGAAAGATGAATATATTTGATACGCGATAAATTAATGTTTTTTAAGGTCCGAAATGGAGTGTTTTGTTGATTATACGCGATAGGTTGACTTGAAATGGATTTTACGTTCGGATAAAAAAAATCCTGATGTTTATTTTTAATTGCACGCTGGGACAAAAGACCTTGAAGACGATATCCACTGATTATAATGTTTGAGTAAAAATGCGTCTTTGTAATTCAAAGGAAAAAACGTTATTAAATATGTATTTAAGAAATACTTGACACGTGATTCGCAAATCACTGGTGATTATTTACACGACCTGTCATATATATTTAAATAATGAAAAATTGATTTACATCAAGTTTTTATGATATTTACTGATGTTAATTGAATTTTCTAACGTGTTTGCAAGAAAAATATTCCGATGGATTTAGTTGGCCAACTTGATACATCTAATTACGAATAAAAATATCATGAATTAAACATAAACTACCCGTTATTTATCCTCCTATGTTGTTGTGATTTCTATCAGAAAAAATATATTTACTACAATTTATTTAATAAAAGAATTTACTATTGTACAACCTCCAAATTTAACAAATTAACATTGTCAAAATTAAGGTCACAAAAGGCAACTTGTTTTATTGCTGCCCTTCATATTGTCAACGTCTTTTTCGCAGTCCACTCGCAGCTGTCTTATTATTTTGATTTTAACGCGGCCATATGTAAATACGACTATAGAGGAGGCAATAAAATGCGCGCGGCTCTCGTGTTGCCGTGATCATACAGTAAAGACGATTTTACTGCACTACTTGTAATGCATATACACACACAAATGCATTATTCAAGATATACTTAATATTACTCGAAAACCCTATTCCGTTCCAATTCTATTTATATATAACGAGCGTATAGGAAGCAAGGAAAAAATATAAACCATAACGCGTATACGACTTACTTGTTCTTGATGCTGTAGATGCTGAATATACTGAGACTCGAATGTCTGTATACCTGGAAGCAAAAATGAATGTGAAAATTCTCACTTAGCTAATCGATCGAGACATACTACTACTACTACACCGCCGCAGCATATAGCAGATAGCGTGCCTCGTAAAACTTGGACGACGTCACTCTATTTTTGTATATATATATATATATATACTCACGCTCGACGAGATGTTACGTATGAGAACGTAATTCTTGTCCGGCGACAGATAGAACTTCAGGTTGCTCGATTCGTCCTGCAAAGGCGTAAAGCAAAAAGCATTGTTATTACCATGCTGGTATGTGTGTATTTCGGGCGTTTTGTATACCACGCTGTGAAGCGACCCTGACCTAATAGTTCGGTACTCTGCACGCACGCGCACGCTTTCGTATGAATTAAACGGCCCCCGCGTATAGTCGATGAATCGCCACGAGTGTTGTATCTCGCCTTGAATAAGCCGCGAATGTATCGCGCCAAGTTTCTATATACCTTGGTAAAGTCGCAAACGCGTATCGTAGTATACGTATAGGTTTCTCGTTCTTTTTTTTTTTTATATCCTACCACGAGATTGGAAAATGAATGGAGAAGAGAGGAAATTTTAATTTTCGTCTTTAATCTTTGTTTTTTTTTTCGTTGCAGTATGTGGTAATTATAAAAGTCGTACTGTTACGATGGGATATGGGTAGGAAGGGGTAAAAATCTTTTTGTTTGCTTTTGGTTGTGAACGCGCGTATAGTAGTGTGAGTTATGCGGAAAGAGGGAAATAGTTTTGGGAAAGTATACGCGCGAAATTAAACTGGGTGCCCTCTTCGATGACGTCAGGAGTTTGACACAACCTCGGTATATACGCGAAGGCTGCTGACCCAGTCTGGGTTAACATTTTCGAGAGAATTTTATTCTACGTATTATATAAAATTTTTCTATTACTTAGCAGTGTAATTAATTAAGCGGTTGTCGAAAAGTTATATCTAGGGTACTGAAATTTATATTACTTAATAATTTTATTGGATTATTCAACAATATAGAAATTTCTAATGTATATTCGTCACAGCTTTATAGAAAATAGCTCAATTATTATAAAAGCAATAACAGTTAAATGTTAAAACTGATAAATGTTTTATACGAAATTTAATAGAACGTTACGGTATATCGAGATACCGTATAACGATGTTTATTACTTATTTCTATATTGCTCATTACTCAATTGAATTCGTAATGCAATATAAGACCCCCGTCATTGATTTCTCCCGGTTAACGAAGCACGAAAAAGGAACGAATCAAAACACTTCTTGCCTTCCGATGTTTCGATAGACAATGCCATTTCATTCGGAACTTTTTTATTCGGAGCACGTGTACGAGTGTACTTGAGTGAAAAAAATAGTCTTAAGAGGACAATTGTTCCTCGAAACAGTGAGAGAGAGAGAGGGGGGGGGCAGAAAAGAACGTATTTTAATTTCTTCCTTTGCAACACTTTATTAATTACGAGAGATTGCCATTGGGATTTATATTCCCGCTCCAATTATTTGTTTATCACCAACTTTCTTTAATTATATGCAATTTCCTATGTACTAAAACTATAGATAATCGTATTATAATTTATTACGGTGTGCACTTCATGTCCAGTATGTTTTAATTATGTGCCAAGTCATTATTTGTTTCGGTACGTACACTAATTTCGATTTTATCTAGACGTTAATTTCTAGACTTTATCATAGTAGATTTTATCTGAATGAGTAATAATTTTCTATAATAATACTGTGTGTCGCACAAGCGCTACCAATCTATTGATCATAATTTTTTTTATTAAAAAATTCCAAAATCAAATTGATAGGATGATTAAATCGGAAACCGATTTTCCAATATTTTCCGTCTTATTAAAAATAAAAAATTTACATGAAATTAGGTCGATTAAACGTGATATTCTCATTTGAATAATAGCCTTTATGTTATAGAAACTAATTTACATAATTTTGTTATTATCTAGAAAAATCTAAAAGTTCAATGTCAATGTCACATCGAAAATTCATAACAAACATCACATCAGTGCGCGTATACGCACGACCCAATCACTCTTCATATAATTATACGAAATCCAATTAACTTTAAGCACGACATCATCCTCCCTTTCCATCTTCCCTAAAAATATGAAAATCCCATCTCTTAATGACGCATCGTATCCACTGTACGCTGCGCGTACGAATACGTTATTAAACTCGCGCGCACCGTCGCAAATCATCGGGAACGAGGTCCAAATGCACGAGCTCTTATATACTTCCCCATCTCTATAAGCGCGTTCTGCTCTGGTGTAATAAAGCCACGAACGCTGCGCGTGGTTTTGGCGCGAGGATCGACGCTCGCGACGATTACTTTTTGTCGCGATTTTATATTTTTCGGGAATTGGGGTTGTACGCTTGGAGATATTAATTTTTTAGCGGTACTGTGACTGGTAGTGGTATAGTATATGAGTGAGATGGTTTGTAGATTGGGTCAATGTTGTGGGGTTTTAGGTGGTTGCTGAATTTTACGGTAAGAGTGAGAATTTTTAAGAGCAGTGTAGTGTATTGGCTATTTCATATTATTTTTGTTTTTTATATTCTTTTTATCTATTTTAATATTTTATCTTTTTTAAAAATGTGCTGCTTTAAAGAAGACGTCAGAGTAGGCAACGTACTTATTGACACATTACATTTTTTTCTTATCTTTATTCTCAAACTTTTATGAACTATATCTTAATTGATACCCACTGCTTTTCAATTTGTAATACTATTAAATACTATTAAAATTCTTAACATGTCTAATAATTAAGTTGAAATAATTAATAATAATTAATAATAATCCTCTTGATGAGTGTTTATATAAATTATCGCTTTGACTTTGATCGTGTATGTTATAACAGTTAATAAAAAAACTTCTTATAATAGTAACTTTTAGGCCTTGAAACTCTTTTAATATTTTAGATAGACAAACTAATAGCAAAATACTTTAACTCTGTAAAACCCATATCACAAAAACTAACAAATGTTTCAATAAAAAAACAATTTCTCCATATACACCCTTTTCGTTTCTAGCAAAAACCTACATATCTACATACCACCATTAATTATCACACACATATATACTCACAAAGTAACTGCTCCGAGCGATGATCTGGCTCTTCTGCTGCGTGACATCGAACAGCAGTAGAAGCTCATCCACCTGATAGAAGATCTCCGTCTCGGAAACCCAGGTACCGTTAAACGTGTCAGCACTGTACGCGCTCGAGATGACATCATCGAGGGTGAAGGCCTTCTTCAGGCTCGGTGTGCTCTCCTCAAGGTCGAGTGAGCGAGCCTGCACTGTGGCCAATAGATGCAGGCAGAAGACAATGCCACCGATCAGCTGGAAAGACAAGAATATGAATAATTATTGTTCCTTTGAATAAGATTTTCGGTCTTTTTTTCTTTCTTTGGTCGATGAGTTGGAGATAAAAGGCGAAGATTATTTTCTGAAAATCTATTTTCTCCGATCATATCGAATAACTCTACATGAACTTACAGGTAAGTCAAACGTTGGCTTTCGTCCAACTGTTAATAGGATGAAAAGGTCTTGGAATCTCCTTCTATATACCCGCGCCTATTGTAAACCGATCTTCTCTTTTCCATTTCAATCAGTTCTCCATTCACTCACATCGCGCCTATATATACCCGTTTAATTTTTAATAAATTCAGAAATTAATAAATAGATAAAAGGTTTTGACACTTTGGACAGAAAATTTCTGTCGACGCTTGTAGCTTTCTATACTTTATTCTTTTTAATAAAGTAAGTCACAAATATGTTTTGAACGGAAAAAGATGCATTGTGGCATTTTATTCGATGACGTGTGCATTTCTATGCGGAAACGGGAAACCTTATCGCGTTATACTATAAACTGCTGAAACTGTACAACTAAATCTATAACTTTTTCATGAATTTGAATTTTTACTTTGTCAAGTCGATTTATATATATATATATATATATATGTGTGTGTTTTGGTCATTCGGAAATTACAGTATTTTTAAATTTTATCAAATTCATACGGTAATAATGACTAAAATAATTAGTCTTGTTTATATATAACCGTTCCAGAGTCCACTTTTGATTGCTTGTGTAATTGATTTAACACTGTAATAAAGTTAATTTTTTTAGTTATCTTTATTAGTTGTAACGAAATTATTGAACACGTACGTGAAACAAGTCAATCATAACTAAATTAAAATCTTATTTCAGATAAGAATTACTAGGCCTACCACAAATTAAATACTTTAGTTGACAAGATTTTTTCTTTCTCTTTATTAAAAGCCATGTCCTGCAGATATATCATTTACTCATTATTTTAATAAGCAAATAATATTTAACTGATAAAAAATACGATAATAAATTGATAAATAAATAAATAAAATTGATTTTCTGTTTATCATCACTGAGACAACAATTATCTCGTATACGTAGATTACAAAACGCTATGAACTTCATTCAAGTGCAATCGCGTTAAATGCAGCTGCTATTAGAATTACTTAAACGCTGGGAAAAAATAACCGTAAACAATCGCGCGCAAATGGTGCATACATATATATTACGAGGCAAGAATTATGCAAGAATTATTTGCGCCATCGTTCTAAATTACGTGCAAATAATAAAAGTTGTAAGAGTAGTATCTAACAACAAGAAATTATTGTCTTCTCCGCGCGCACGTTTTTGTCCGTAACATTTTATACTGATAATGAAATATTATTGACTTTGACGTTATATAGAGCGTGACTACTGTACAACACTAAATATACGTCTCTACGGTTAAAGAATACGAATAGCAAAGATATATCAAACATTATCTATACTTTGACGAAAATTGTTCCATTTTACATATTGGGGACCCGCGACCATTATTACACTTTATACCAGACTCATCCAGATACGCAGCTATAACACTTGAAATCTACATTCGATTCCCAGTGTAATTATTCATTATCAAATATAATTTTATAATCTCGTCGCATTTCATTATAATCCCATAACCATTAGTAAAATAAAAAATGTTCATTTTAAACGAAGAATTAAACGCTATATACTGGTACCTTTACCACAACACATTATTATAGTGTCAACAAAAATCAAGCCGTTACAAGTTTACAAGCCGCGTACATAGAGAGAAAGAGAGAACCGCAAACCTCCTTAATCCCATCAACCGCGCACTGTCATTATCATCTATTTATATCTATTCGCGCTCTGTACGTCTATTCCCGCATACATCATCACGTCGCCCTATAACGTCAAAAGCGAACGCTTATATTGTTACCACTATAATCACAGCTTCCATATACACATATTACACGTTGTCAATGTCCATCCTGATTATTATTATTATTATTATACACTAATTAATGATAAAACGACTTACTTTAGGCCTAGCCATAATTTGCAAGCTCTTCCTGCTATGTGCGTGCACGCGTATTATGTACGTATGTATATATATGTGTATTCACGACAGCCTCTGGACTCGCACTGAAGTATGGTACGCACCGACACACGCTGTGTGGTATACCTACTCACTCGCGTCGCTTCGCGCACTCGTCGTATATTGCCGCACCGATACTGACCGGTTTTTCGGCCTGTCGCCGCACTTTATAGTACTTCACGCGTATATAATACTCTCTCTCTCTCTCTCTCGTTTCTTGGGAGCAAGTAAGAGAGTGAGTGAATGCAGTAGTCACGAGCGTTTCTACTGTTGATGGTGGCTGAGGTTTGGGGGTATATGAGAGATATCTATGGGTGGGTGGCGATAGGTTGAGATGTGGTGGTTGGAGAAGATTGAGATAGGATGGGTTTTAGTTCGTTGGAAAAGTCAGTTTTTTATAATGAATTGTCGAAAGAAATCTGAAGAATTGAAAGATAAGGTAAGTAGATTTTATCTGTAAAAGAAACTTTTCAACGCAAAAAGGAAACATTATATTATTATTAATAAATATACGTATTTTCTAAAGTATGTAAAATCTGATTGTATATCAAAGTTTTAGTTCAAGTACATAATAAATCATGCGATGAATACAAAACCTTTTAAGTACAACCCACTATGTGCCATATATGGGCACAGTTGAAAGGAAAAGCTTTAAAAAAAATAATAACCAACTGCGGTGTATTAAATTTTTTAAACCATTCAAAAAGCTTAATGTTATTGCAGAATAAAAATGGAAATCGTGAGCCACAAAAGTTTAATAACTTTTTTTTCTATAAAGTTACACATAATTTTTTTACCACGATATATGCAAAAGCTTTACAATCGCGTGATTTTGCGAATGTTTAATAATACATTGATAGAATAATCTTAGTTCGATATATGAATTACCAAAGGTTTTGTGATAATGAATGACGACAGATTAAAGGCTGTGATTTTTTCATTGCTAAATTGATTGATATAATTATAGATATGGGATTAAATGATAATTATTGCTGTAAAGAATTAAAGACTGGCGAGTAAATTTTTATCAATACAAGCTCTATGAAATAAAAGCAGAATAATCAGAAATATTATGAAAATCTTTATTTTTGACTTTATAAGAGGATTTTAAACAAAATAAATGTGCACTTTTAACGACCGCACAACAGTTAAAATTTTTTTATTTTCTCACGGGACGTCGTCGCAAGTATATAGTCATAAGACTTTCATTAAATCAGTTATCAGTTATCGTAATGAAAGTCACGAGTGATCAAAATCTGTGACATTTTTATTTGGATTTATTTTCCAGGCGGCGAGTGAGAGATGCCAGATTAACAGTACTTCCTTAACCGTAAATCAATTCAGTTTTTTTTTCCATAAAAGGTAATATAGAAGGAAAAGGTTCGAACGAAACGGTATAAAAGATCCTTACATCAATTTATAATTTCATTCAATTTCTTTCGACAATCAATTTTTTAAAATTCATACTTTTAATATTTCTCCCTACTTTTCAATCCTCTCCGTAATTATACAAACAATTTACACAAACTTAAACCCCCACACACTTCCACGTCGACGTATCGAATCTTCAAACACTTCGAGCTCCTGCACTATACACATATACTAAACTTTCCTCTCTTACGCTACCCGATTTATTTACTCTCTCTCTCTCTCTCGTACATACATATACATACACGTCCAAGTTGACGCGCAACGGCGGCGGGACAACTGTTACATGACGACTGGTACGACAAGGGGCCGACGACGAATGTAGGTGACGGGTCGCGTATGAACCGCGTCATTTTTCGTCCATTAACATTTCCGAGGGCATGTAATGTATATCAGCAAGCAAGAGAGAGAGGATTTGTACAGAGCAACGATATATACGTATATATATATGGGGGAACGGATTGTACGCGGAAACGTTTTTTTTCGGGGAGCTCAATTGGGTGATGCGAGCGGATTGTTACGTGGGAGGATTACGTTGATGGGTTTGTGATTGGAGGATGGTGCGTGTGCGTCTGTTGATATTTTTGTGGGTGATGATTTTTTTCTTTTTTAGGTTTATAGTAGTTTATTTTTTTAAATCTTAAAAAAATTTGAAAAGGGAAGATATATATGTGGATCTTGGAACAAAAATACATTTTGCTTGGTTTATGATAATCGTTGTAATAATTAATAGCTAGGCGATCGTTAGAATGAGCATAAACGTGTAGTTAGAAATAGTTAACTGGAAAATTTCTAAATCGATTCTTCGAAATAACTGATATATACAAATGATATATACAAATGTGGATCTTGAATGAAATTATATTTTCTGATATTTTAAAAAGATTTTTCCTATAAATCTATCAATGCCATTTACTATCAACGACTCCCCGTACTATAAAAATTTTCACAATTTTTTATCCCCACTAATATACTCGTTATCAAGTTAGATTCATAAATAATGAAAGCAGGAAAATAACATTCCCCTCACATTTTATCCCCGGGAAAAACCTCCTTACCGTAACGCGCGCGCGCGAATTCAGGCAACCGCGCTAGTAGTAGCAACATACTTTCCTCACTATAACAATAAACAGGTAAATTGCCATTGTTGCCAGCGAGAGGAAATGCCGAAACACTTGACCCAATTGGTCTGAACTCGCGCGAATGTTTCTCAAGAATTCTAATAACTACACGCTGGCACATACCGCAGAAAGAAAAACTTTACGAGCGCATTAAAGAAATTA
>JAYJLV010032152.1:0-28300 GCA_036873485.1 Torymus texanus | reverse complement strand
GCGCGCGCTCTCATATATATGTATATATATATATATATATATATATACACGCAGCATCCCGCGTTCGCGGGCGATCTTGCCTACGTACGCGCACTCGCGCTCTCCGCCTACGCGCCGACGAACCGGCGGCGCCTCTCTCCGCCGCCGCCGTTGCCGCCGCTGCTACGCTCGCCGCCACCGCCGTGTGTATACGACGACACCGCCGCCGTCGCCAGTTGCGCGCCCGCAAGCCCGCAAGTTCGCGCGACGCTCTCCGTACGAGGACGTCGTACGTCGTACGGACTCGCCGGACCAAGGAGTGCGAGAGAAGGAGAGATAAGAGAGAGAGAAAGCGAGAGAGTGTCTGTGTGTGCGAAGGAGAGCTTCGCGCTTGAGACGAAGGAAAAAGCTCAGAGGCGCGCAAGACATTTCAAGGGCTAAACGTGTTTTTTGTTTTTCAAAAAAAAAAACAACCATCTAACCAACTCCATGTAATCTAGATATATATATATATATATATATATATATATATATACTATCTACGATCCTGTTGTTCTTTTCTCAAGTTTAATTTATCGCAAGTCTACGAGTGGAAGGATATATATATATATATATATAATACTTATAAGCCAGCAAGTGTGATATATATATATATAAATATATGTATATGTATAGTTGAGGACATACCCACGCGTTTAAAGGAAGAAGACGAGTGTGCGTGTGTTTTGTAATTATAATTGTATAGCAGTACCAATCTTCGGCGTTGATATTCGTGAGGAGCGAGCGCGCGCGCGTCTCATATCGTTCCGCGAGCGTGCGCACCTCACGTTCTTCGGCTCGAGAGGCGGCCGAGTTGCCTCTCGTGCATATATGTGCGCGTTGATGTACTGTGGGCCGGGGCAGCAGCTCGAGCTTTCGGTCGTGGGCCGCTCGCACGGATGAGTGGTGGGACAGCCAAGTGAGAGAAAGAGAGCGAGAGAGAGCAGTAACAGCAGTAGCAGGAGTGACAGTTCGTTTCCTTTTTCTCTCGCGTCGTCACGTCGTCTGGTGCGGGAAGGAGAGGGAGGAGGAGGAGGAGGAGGTATCGGAGTGGCCGGCTCGACGGTTCAGCACAACGTGAACAATCTGTCGCCAAGCACGAGAGTTCGTCGATTTTTCTGCGCTCGGCGAGACAGTCGCTCTCGCCGATGGAGAAAGGTGAGTTCGTGGTGCTGGAGATCGCGTGGTAGAGGCATCGAGAGATTTAATCTTACCCCCACCTCTTGATCCTTATCATTGTTTTGAGCGAGCTTAGACTCTTGGTAAAGAAATTTTTTTTTTTTTTCATTTTTATTTATTTCGTTTTATTGGATGTCGTAGAATCCATACGTTCGATTTTGTGTTTTCATTTTTGTCTGTTTTTGGTTTCTTCCTGATTAGATCTTTTTTATTGTTCTTGGAGATGATGGGAGTATGAGAGGAAATGGTAGCGCAACGCACGGGGCGATGAAAACGACGGATTATCTTGGTGATAAAAAGTGACTGTGCCAATAAGACGTCGTGATATTTATATAAGTGAAGTTCCGAGGAGAAGAGTTGGAGCGTACCGAAGAGATAACCGAAAGAACGTTGTAAAAAGTGAAATTTCGAGAGAATTCGTTATACAAAATACAGTGCAAGCAAGAGGAAGCCGATAAACATATTGGGCGGATGTGAAACTTGCACGTTAAAAGCTCACCGGCCAGCTGTGAACCGAAAATTATCAGCGGAATAATCAGTGCGTACGAGGAGAGCAGTAGTAGTGAGAGTGCCGAGATCAATAAAAATAACGGGCTTCGCAATTAAAAATAAATAAATTATTAATTTTCGTACTTAATAAATTATTTATGTTAATTAATCAGTAAACATCAGGTTATTAAAGTACTTAATACGCTTAAAACAATATTTACACGGAATTTGAAAGTGACATTACAAATTACGCGATACTAATTATACGTAAAAATTATTCAAATGCTTCGTACTAAAATTATAATGTAATTATTCTGAACAAAAACTCTAATTAATCAATATTTTTGATTTAACTAAATATTATTGCTTGACAATTCAGATATTTATAATTATTTCGACGTTTAACAAATAGATTGATTTTATAATCATTCAACAAGTATTATGTCGCTGTATTATATTAACACATTCATCCGTAATTATCATTATTATAATACCACGAATAAAAATAAAGATTCAATGCTACATTTAAAGACATTTTAGAAAAACATTAATACAAACAAGTTATGAAAATAAAATCTTTGCCATTCTTCTAAATTTCGCGACATCGTATCTAATACAAACAACAATAATTTCTAAGCAAAAAAAACGACCATTTCTAAATTCTGCGATTAAATATTAAATAAATATAATGCTTTTCGGAGTAAAGTGCAGTTGTTCGTTTTTTTTCAAGTTGAAACTTTTCGGAAGTAGATAAACACCGGCCTTGTCAGACGGAGCATCCGCGCATATCCTTCTACTCTCGTCCGACGGCTAAGTCCTTCGTCGTGTCAACTTTTGCTTTGGATTTTCAATCTATTTAACGTCATATTTTGTGCTTTTTGTATTTATTAAGATAACTTTAGTAACGACTTGAGTCAATGCAATCAGTCTAAGAGCGCGCAATTTGTATTGCAAGCCCATCATTGTAATTTTAACAATGATTTAAAGAAAATTAATTTAAACTAACTCGGGTAAATGATTGCGACATCATTAGATCCAGTATTTTTAGAACTATTGTAACATTTCTTCAAAAACTAATAATCATATTTCGCGTAATCGAAGGTTAGATCACTATTAAAAATTTCAAAACAGCTAATCACATTTCGTTATAATCAAAATGAATTGCAATTGCAATATAATAAAATTGAAATCACTATGAACCCCGTTAACCCAAAACACACGCCAAATAAAATACAACACGACGGCCAATCACTTAAAAACCACAAACGTGAACTATACACACATAAACTGCACTTAAACGAAAACCAGAATAAAAGGAGAAACTCAAAGAATGGCGTTACTCTTTAGCACAGTGATTTCGGTACTCTCTCTCTATACTCCTTTCAAGAGCCGTCCACGATTACGCGAAGCGGCAAGCGGTCCGGTCTACTCTCTCTGCACATCTGACGTCTATGGTTCCTTAAACGACTCACCGCGAAACTCCGACTCTCCGCGTACGCATGCATACAGCACAATGAATCGTCCGGTTGGTCAAACCAGTAGAACAGCTCGCGTCGCAACCGTTGTCCCCTAAATAAAAAAAGGGCACGAACCCTGCTCGTGCAAACTGGCCGGTCAACAATGCGTATATGTATATATGTATGTATGTGTGTATATATATACATATAGTACTATACGCGAACGCGACTAAGGGAAACGCCGGCGATCGATGCTCGAGCGCGTATAAACAGCTAATAATCAAACGAGTCGCGGCGTCATAAACAATCGACGGCGTGTGTGTGTGTGTGTGTGTGCCCCCTCGATCATAACGCGCGTACACCGGGGCCAATGCGCGAACGAAGGGCAACGGTACAATCTGTGCGTGTGTTTATATATATACATGTGTATGAGTGTGTGTGTGTGTGTGTGTGTGTATACGCGAGGCGATGCGTGCACCGCAAAAGTATAAATGAGTATTGAAACGCGCGTGTCCCTCAATGAGTGAGCGTGCGATGCGCGTTGTGGGTGGGGAAGCGATTTTCGCAAGCGTATGTGGAGGGGACCGGTGAGTATGTCTGTGTATGTATATATATCAATGTATGCGTGTGTATAGGTGTAAGCGCGTGTCCGAATTAATTCGGGGAAAAATTTATAATGTTTGTGTCGAGCGGACCGATGAGCGCGGGTTTGGGCAGTTACGACGGTTGTTGCGTTATACGCGTATATATACTCCACGGTGTATACACCTTTGAGAGCGTATAGATGCTCGCGAGTAGTACGCGTGTGTATAGGTCTAGTTTTTTCTGGTTTTGGTGAAGGTTTTTTTCAAGTTTACTCGGTTAAGGGAACGGAACATTTGGGGAGGACGAATGAATGGAGACTGTTTTTGTTGGCTTCTATTTTACATTTGAAGGTGTAATGTGGGAGTTCATCTCAATGAACTTTATTTTTGGAATTTTACTTAGTAGACTAGAATTGTTTTTTATTTTAACGTTTATTTTTTCATAAAAGATGCACACGTGTTACAGTATGTTTAAGATTTATGAAGGGGTAAAGATTTTCTCTCGATTCTTCTACGCCATAATATTTATATATTTTGCATGACTTATCATTCTTGCATGAATAACATTTCTATAACGTTGAATATAAATGATGCATATATATTGAATAATCCATCCTGCTATCCATTCACCCAAACCATCGAATTAATTCCTTCGTCTCTACTTCTGGTAAAATACATTACACTAACATTGTTTATTGGGAAAAAAAAGAAAACTTAGAAAAATGGTTTCATTCTGATTAAATCCGAAACTACTTCAATACTTTTATAATCATTTTCTATTAACTTTGGACATATATAGATCTAATATAATCTAAAAATTATTTTGCATATATATAATCATCCTCTTAATTCGAATAATTGAAAATCAGTCGAATAACTGAATATGTACGTATAAGTGCCATGTCGTAAACTTATTGGAAAAAGTGAACGACGTTGCTATTATTCAATATGCATACGACTGATTATCACTCATTCGAATTTAAAGGGTAATTCATTATAACTACTTCGTTTTCAAAGAACTTTCTATTACATAAATTATGTAATCAACAAAGTATTAAAATATCGAAATAACAAATTCCACTAAAACTTCACAAAAATAATATAAAACATAGAGCCATTGACTATACAAATACTTTCCGACCAAAAGAAAAAATCACTTTACAATACAAAAAATCACTTGTTAAGTTAATCTAAATCCTGTATTAAAAAAAAATTAACAGATACCCATTCCCCGAACTCTTCCTCGGAAAAATTTTCGTAAACTACAAAAATTTGCATCATCGGACAACCGCCCTGACGACACCAAAATCTTGTCGATCGTCTTAATCGACACACAGTTAAGGGTCATCGGGATACACAGATAATCACATCAACGTAGTTAGTTCTCTGCCAGTCTGGGGGTACCTTGACGTGGTTCGTTGTTGTTGTTGTTGTTGTCGCCGGCAATTCGTCACACGCGGCTACGCGAAGTCTCGTGATCGAAGCAGGACACAAAATAAAAACGTGCACGTACGCAGTTATCGAGAAGTCGACCGGACGGTAAAAAAAAAGTAGCGCGCGCGCGTCGGGGGTTGAGAGAGGCGCACGCGCGCACATCAGAGGAGTTGCCCCCCTGTCGAACGCGC
This sequence comes from Torymus texanus, assembly GCA_036873485.1. NCBI lineage: Eukaryota > Metazoa > Arthropoda > Insecta > Hymenoptera > Torymidae > Torymus > Torymus texanus. The sequence goes on along the minus strand of JAYJLV010032152.1, from coordinate 22,948 downwards.
ATGTATCGAAAGGAGGAGGAGGAGGAGGAGGAAGCGAGTATAGTCAGACACACGAGTGTGCCGAAGTCACCGATATGTGGGATATGTGTGGCGGGAGGATAGATGGGAGGGGGAGACCGGGGGGGAGATGGCCGATGCGCGAAAAAAAGAAGACGGGATGCAATCGAAAGTATCCGGCTGATACTCTCGCTCGCTCACTGGCTGGCGCTGCGAGTGTTTGTGTATATATACACGTTCCTTTCGCGATGCGCACTTGTGCGACCGATCGCTCACTCGTGCGCGCGGACTTCAACGGCTGATATGGTGACTTTTTAGTGAGTGGACAAGCGTGTACGGTTGGAGTTAGCTCGGATGACTTTAATTATGATAACGAGGATATGAGCGTTAGTTTGTTTGTTTTGCAAAAGCTTGAGAGTAGTGGACGAGGAGACTTAAAAAAATTTTCTTGCAATTAACTGTCACGTAAATACTGGTTACATAACGCACTGACAGTTCAATTATAAATTTCATTTGCCGCTTATTACTATTAATAGAAAATAGTTTTCTTATCTAAATTTACTAATTACAGTAGTTTTATTTGACTGGTGATATATGAAATCTAAATGAAGTTGAGATTGAGTTATTGTTGAACGTACTGGTCGTTCTAATTAAACTTTTCTAATGCTGTATATTAAAATTTTAATTATTAAAGTTACAAAAGAACAAAAAGAAGTTCGGAGAAATGTTATAAATACCATCATAATACGAAAAATCGAAAATAATCATCATCAGGTGCTATCAAACAGAAAAGCCAGTTCATTCGGCACTTGAAAATATTTCATTTTTGTATGGCAGCTTGTGGTATACTATATTTTTTTTCGGCTTAATCATTTATGACTGCAAGTGCCAACGTTTACGAGTAGCCGTCATTAAAAATAAATTAATTAAATAATATTCGCAGTATAAAACTATATGGTTTATAAATATCCGTGGTGAGAATATTATATATTTTATTGTTTCACAGTGATACGCTTTAAATACTGAATCGGGATGAAAAAACTTAACTTCGTAATATGAAAAAAAACTTGTAAATTTTTATCATAGATTCTTCAAATCGCCTATTAACCATTTCGATAATCAACTGCAACTTTGTTTGTCAATAATTACATTATTATTTTAAAATCTATACGATCGTTGCTTTTTAATGAATTGCGTATAATCAATGATTATTTCTGATATTTGTGAATGAAATCACATACACGTATAATTTCAAAGGCAATCGATCTCATTAACATTCCGTATTGTTCTCTCCCACTCGTTCGATAATCCTCGATGCAGAAGAACAGAGGAAGGGGGAAAAAATTCGCGCAATTTCAAGGCTATAAAGCATTGAAAAGACTCTCGAAAAAGGCAAGAACCAACGACCAAGGGGGGAAGAAGAAAAAGAAGAAGAAAAAGAAGAAGAAGTAGGGTTGTCCGAACGCTTATTCAATGGTATAAGAGCAGGGATGAGGGAGGAAGAGGGGGGGGGGCGAGAACACAAGCGCTGGAGTGGGTTAGCTATAAAACCCGATTGTCCGTGTTTTTATCTCAAGACGCGGAACCGAGAAGGGAAGGGGGTGATCGAGCGAGAGGGTAGGGGGTTGGACAGGCTAGCTTCTTCCTTCTCTTTCTCTCTCTCTCTCTCTCTCTCTTTCGCTTCTCGGGGGGTAAAAGAGAAGGGCGAGCAGCAGTAGCAGCGGAAGGGGTTTCAACACATCTCGGAGGAGAAATAGCCAGTGGAGAAGGAGAAGAGTCCGGCTGCTGCAGCAGCAGGGTCGAAGAGTGGAGGGAAAACGCGGCGGCGCGCATATACTTCTCTCTCGCCTCTTCCAACTCGTACTACTACTACTACTATGACTATACTGCCACGGCTCGGCTCGCCGGCGCGAGGTAGGGGATGAACGGTGGTGGGGAACGCAAGCACATACACACGTAGTGACGGTATATATACGGAGCGCCGGTGGCGCGGCGCTTTTCCCCTTTTCTGCTGGCGCGGGGGTGGCAGTGGTGGCGATGATGGTGGGGGTGAGTGGATGAAAGTGTCTGCTCTGCCGGCGGCCGTCGGAGGGGATAAGACTACCCTCGCAGTGGAGGTGGTATAAGGGTTGACGGCGTATACACTCGGTATTCCTACTCCTCCTCCTCCACCCCTTCGCGCTCGGCAACTCTTCTGGTGGGGGTGGCGGCGGTGGCGGTAGCCCTGACTCTCGCGTTCTCTCTCTCTCTCTCCCTATCTCTTTCTCCCTCTCACACACACATACATACATTCTCTCGCTTTCTCTCTCTCTCTCTCACTCTTATGCTCCGGCTGCTGGCCGTGCTGCTCCAGCGCCGCGCGGCCGTTCCGCGCAGGGTTAGGGTGGTATCTTTTGGGCTCTCAGTCAGTAGCAAAGCGGCGGCCTTATCATACGGAGCGCTCGTGGGGTGTGCTGCCGGGGCTTGACCAGCCGCACGCACACACACACACACAAGCTCTCTCTCTCCCAGTGTGCGCGCACCCACACCCACACACACATACACAGCCGCCCACCCACCCACCCACACACTTAAGAGTGGGAGCGAGAGAAAGAGAGAGAGAGAGAGAGAGAGCGGCGACACCAGCACTCGCAGGGGGGCAGAGGAACGACGGAGGAGGAAACGCACTTAAGACGCCTACACCTCACCTTGTGCAACGCAAAGCCGCGCGCAGCTGCCGCACACATACACACGCCTCCTCGCAGCACCCCATCCCTACTCTGGCAGACCATCTCAACGTAAGTGTGCGCCGACTGGACACGAGGAAGGAAGGAACGAGTGAGAGAGCGAGAGAGAGAGAGAGAGAGAGGGCACGCACCTACACATACACGTGCACACGGACGGGAGATAAGAGAGAGGAGAGACGGAGACTATCCTCACACGTGAACATCTCAAACGGGTGCCGACCGCCGAGACGGAAACAAGCAGGCCGGGAGAGACTAGCAGCGGACACCGGCGACCACTGACCATCGTCGTCGCCGAGGCTACCGCCGCCGCTACTACGATTATTACTACTACTATTATTGCCACTGCTGCTTCCTCAACTACGACTAGTGTTGTTTAGTGATTGCATTCTTCGATCTTCGTCGCGAGTGTTCGATAACCAGCTACGATAACATTGAGACGCCGCTCATATGAACTCGCGATGAAGCACGGAGAGGAGACAGACCTGTCCGGCCTGTGGAGATCTGGGCCTCAGGGAGGCTTCGTCGGTTCTGAGGGCTGATGCCTCTAGGACTTGGTCATGCTGACGGAGCAGTGAATAATTTCGATCTGTGGATTGGGGGATATAGAAGGGGGAATAGTGAGAGACTGACCAGTGATAAAGACGATAATATGTGATCTCGGTAACGCGCGTGAATTTTTGTTCGGTCGACGCTTTTTCGGACTTTTGGCTGGACTTTTGCCGTCCGTACAGGAATCGAGAAGAGGGACAATAGTGGGACAAAGTATCCGTTTTTATTGACACATCTGGCTTTCGCTTTCTTTGACCATTCGCTATCACAACTGCACAACAACTGGTTTTCGGTTATCATTCTAACGTCGAAGTGTGTGTGACTTCCGTGTGCACGTGTTTTCGCCGCTCGTGCCACGTATACACGTTCAAGCCGAAGGTAACAACGACTATAAGCCAGACAAGCAAGCGAAAGCTCAATGCTTTGACAAGTCGATCCCTAGTCTAACCCTTGTCATTCTATATATATGTGTTTGTTCAGTTACATGTGCATCATTAATATTTTATTATTTTCTATTGAATGTTATTATTATTATTTATGATTTGTGAATGCGCTTGATTACTTAAAGATTTCCATCAGAATTGCTGTTCAGTGGTTAGATGTCCGACGTGGTCGGACAAAATTTCGGAGCTTCCAATAGTCGCGTATAACTATTGGAATATCTATTGCATATTTTTATAAAGAATACAGTTCGTGCTTTAAAAATATCGTTTATATATATATATATATATATATATATATATATTTTTTTTTTTTTTTGTCGTAGACATATCTTTTTTAAAAACCATTGTACCAAATTTACTGATCAAATGGAAATCTTTAGGCAATTGTAGTTTTAATTACATTTAATTTAACACCTATGTTCTTTTAATTTACGTTGATTATGTAAAATTACGCATAGGCATCAATTATATAATAATTTATCGCTTCATATATGCATATCCTTAGTCTACACTCATCCCCATTGTTGTAAAATAAAGTCAGCAGCGACCAAAGCCAACCGCACATTTATCGACGTAACACAATTAGCGTCGTAGATTTGTCGGCGCTACGCTTTGTCGCTCCGGTTTTTTTGAAAATATATGCTCCGGCGAGAGCGAGGCGGCAAACCAATGTGGTGGTAGCAAGAGAGATAGAGAGAGAGAGAGAGAGAGCAGGAAGATCGACGTTCACGCATTATTTACCGGCAATTTATCGAAATTTAATACCATAGCGCCTATTGAGCCCAGCGCAGTGACAACGTGCGCGACTCTTCTGTCTGTTCTCTTCAGTGCGCTCAGATTCTCTCTCTCTCTCTCACTCTCGCCCACCGTAATGAATGCCGTCCATACGTGTTATTTTGTTTTGAAATACATATCCTGCTGTTCTGTGTTGTATATTTATTTTCGTTTCCCAATACACGCTCTCATCCTCATTATGCCCATCCTTGCCAGGGTTCGCAGTCCGATGCAAACCTTGACGCATCCTATTTGAAAATTAATGCTAAATTTTATACAATTTTGTAGATGTAATATTGTGTATATATATGAGAATATAAAGCGTTATAAGAATTACGAAAAACGCGAGCTCAGTGAGTGCACCCGTCGCCAGTGAAAATCGTTCGGCGATCGAAGAGATGGTTTTATACTGTTATATAGTAGCGTGCAACTCGGTATATAAAGTGCAAAAGTCGCATTGGCTCATGAGTTATAGGAATATGACAAATTGTGCGCGACAACTTGACGTGGATTTAGTGTAAAAAGAGCTTTTACGGTGAGAATGACGCTGGTGATAACGACAAAGTCATCTTATTCCCTAGTTTAACTAAATGAAAGTGACTGATGAAAGTAAGGCTTGATTTGAAAGAAAACTTAAATGAACTTATCTTAAACATTTTTTCTCCTTTATTAAAAAATAATAAGAGATTCATTCTGAAATCATTGTAACATCTCTGAAATATAAATTACAAACACTCCACCGACAATTAAATACACTTTAAATGCAACATTCTTCGAAAAGCTAAAATTAAAAAAAAAATCCGTTGACTAACTAAGAAACAATAACACTTATCACACATTTGAAAGTTCGAAAAATCAGTTCACTTTTTGTGAACCATTGCACACGCGCGTTTCCCAAAGTCATTGACCCTCTAAGAATCGAACAATGTATACAGAGCAGCTGTCAAAGTAATTCCCTCTCACTCACTCTTGCAAGCATTGCTTATCACCCATCTGGCCGATATGCCTCACATTCGTTCGCGTACACATTATATTATACGCACGTCTAAGCGCGAGTACGTCCGCGCGCTCTCCTTATCGCTAGCACTCGCGCTTCTGTACTTTCAAATATTTGTCTTGTATCGGCCGCCGTCGAGGGCTGGCCTTTATTAACGTCAGCAACGAGGGAGAGAGAGAGAGAGAGAGAGAGAGAGAGAGAGAGAGAGAGAGAGAGTATAGATGCTCTACGGCTATCGCTTTTCATTTGCCTCCCTTCCTTCTTCCCGCGTGTTGCCGCAACTCTCGATGCGCTCTTTACATCCCTCGACAGAGCGTCGGTGATAAGGGGCTGCTGCCGCTGCCGCCGATATTTAAACATTTCCGCGAGGCACAAGCACATACGCGTATACGACGTCTGTCAAATTTCCGAGTCGCAGTGCAGTTGGCTGCTGCTGCTGCTACTGCAGCAACCGCGAATGATGAATTTTCGGAGATATATATACACACGGTGCGGTTATACGTGTGTATGTATGTGTATATATGTGATGTACTATTGAACACGGCCTTCGGGGGAAGTTTGTCCCTTTGTCGCGACGACTGCATTTTCGGAGAAGAGCTGTCGCCGGGGACAACGCGCGTATAGCGGCTATGCGTCTCGTTTCTATATGTAAAGAGCAACGATGCGCTTGAAAGTGAAAATAAATTAAAGATACGATTTAAAAGGAATTAAAGTGTGCTCGTTGTTACTGTTCGTACGGATAAAGCGTATTACGATGGGACGGTTGATTTAGATACAGTTTAGATGAGTGGAAAGTTTCCTTTTAGCAATTGTAATGTTTATGTGAATAAGTTTTTTCGGTAAGTGCTTTTAATTTTACGAAAATCCGAAAAAAAAAATATCCTAGCAAAATCAATGAGTTCGCAAGTGGTGTATAATCGAATTGAATAAGGGAAACAAATCAGTGTAAGAGCGACATCCGCAGAATTCTAGCAGGAGTATATAACTTGGATGGCGGATACACAGCAGCGAGTGTTAGTGCGAAAGAGAGACAGAGCGAGAGAGAGGAAAAGCCTAGAGAGCCTTGAGTGGTTGATCGGCGGCAGAATTAAACTCGGCGTCTCCATTACAGAATGATCTTAACTCGCTCGCGCACTTTCTCCCCTTCCGGCCCGTCCTCGTCGTGGCGACGACTACGACACTCCACTGCTCTTGCTTCTTCCTTCTCTCTCTCTCTCTCTCACTCTTCCGCCACATCCGTTTCGACTCTGTTTTGTTCGCGCCTCCTCCACCCGCGCGATTCTCCCTTCTTGCTGTCTTAGCTTCTTAATGAATTTTCCTAAAGCAATTAGCCGAAGGATATGACGCGAGGAATTAGAAAATTCGATAGCTCCCGTGAGAGATTTGCGGAAGGCGTCGGCTGCAACTTCTTGAGCCGCAACGTCGTGACGGATATTCTTGATTAAGTGGTCGCGTGATTCCCACAGCGCGAGCGCGGGTGGCTTATCTCAACAAGTTTAGAGTGCGGGGAGGGAACGCATATAAGATACACCTTGAGATTCTCAGCCGTTATAAGCCCGAATACACAGCCATTCGTTGTGCGGATTACAAAACAAAGTTGGCGCTTGGAATTTTGTTTTGCGCGAGGTAAAAGTGAAATTGTGATGTGCGCGATTCTAAGCGTAGAAGTTTCCCTCGGATAGATGGACGCGAGCGTATAAAATGCGATCCATTATAACTTTGTATTTAAATATGTGCGCGGGAGTGTGTGGGGTGGGGAGGAGAAAAAAAAATTATCGGAAATAACGTCCCTCACTTTCTTGCGAATGAACCGGAGTTATGTTCGTTAAAACTTTACTTTATAATAAAATTTTCTACGTGACCCGCGCAAAAGTTTGCACATGCGTCACAAAAGAAGTGCTTTCAATAGCGAAAAACTTTTTCCCGTATTTAAAAAAAAAAAAAGAAGTTATTTTTCCGAGATTTTTACTATGGTTTTATAAAACTTATAATATTACGATGTGATGGCTACTGTCAGCAATATTTATTTTCCAATACTTCTGTTATTTTGTTTTACCAACTGTTATTTTGTTTTCTATTATTATCAAACGTGGATGTGCCGCGTTGCATATAAGAAATTTCGGCTGTAACGGTTCCGGCAAACGAAAAAGTTATGTGCGATACATAAGGACTAGCGGATGAAAATCCGGAGGCGATAACCGTTTTGGCCCGAAACGAAATGACATAATCGCCAAGCGGTCGCGGGCAGACATCCAAGTGAGTTTAGGACGCGCAAGGGTGTAACGAGTTGAGGGGGTAATTAAGGGGTTACATCTCGGTAAGTGCCAGACAATGTCGCGACTCTTCTCACACACACTCTCACTCGCTCTCTCACTTTCTCTTCTCAACACTTGGCGCAAGTCGACAAATAGACGCACGGTCGAATGGGCATATGCGCTAAGTTTTCCGGCGAGTTTCAGGTTCTTAACAAATATTGAGATTTTTCAAGGTGTCGGTTAGAACCTTTCGGTGTATACGGTGTTGTGTAAATACTGTGCTTTTCGTATGATAGGAGAATCGGAAAAAATTTGAAGTATCTGTTAACAGAAATAATAAGTTTTCTTTTTCAGTCGTAAAACTCTTGGTATTAACTTGCTCAACAAAAGTTTATTGTTAAAAAATTCCTTTTATATTTAAAACTGGAGATTATCAAGTCATTTGGCAAGTTTAGTGAAAGAAAATATTGTATAATTTAATCAATTTTTAAAATTGTAAATACTTTTTTAACTAGTATTAATGAATGTAATTATAACAATTCATAAATCAAAGAATAGTTTAGAAAAGAAATATTAACTCTGAACTTTCGAGTCACGTCGCGACGGAGAGTCAAAGTGAAAAAAGTACTGCATTCCTAAAATTGCTTCTTAACTTCGAAACCGCGAAGCAAGAAGAGAGAAATCTCTTGGAGTTATTTTGTATACTTGTGGGTGAGTGGGCTTTTTGGTCCTCCATCTCATCGAGAAGTTTCTTGCTCAGGTCTGAGTCAAGAAAGCCGTGATGACGATTCGCGGCTAATGCAAGAAAGCGACGAGAAACAATGGTGAACAAGTGTCACTTACGAAGTCACGTAAGACGTAAAAAGTTCGGTGGAATGTCTATTTTGCTGTAAAACATTTTAGCGGTAAAATCGTAAAGTAGCTTTTCGAGCAGAAATATCCATATAACTCTTCTTCTCAATTAATATGTTTGTTGTATTGGCTTTTCAAATATTGTGTTAACAGAATGAAATTTTCTTTACTTCTTTCATCGAATATTTTTAATGAAAACTCAACAATTTGCGCAATATAAAGTAATTGATATACAGAAAATCGTAATGATTTCATCATCAGCGACGACAAATTAACCGAACATCGCGGCATAGAAGTTATACAATTTCATTCCCCTCGTGTGTACCACACGCGTGCGCCGTTGAAAAAAATGTCCATTGTTCAGTTTAAACTCCAAACTAATAATTAACGTTTTATAACAAGCTCATTAATTAAAGTGAATCCAATGCGCTTCGTCGTTATTACCCGGCGAGCTCGGAAATACATTCCGCAGAAAGAGAGAGAGAGAGAGGGAGAAAGAGAGAGAAAAGAGAGAGGGAAAGAGAGAAAGGGTTTTCCGCTGCTATACAACAGACGCGCGTACACCGCCCCTTCTAATGCGCGATTACTTCTTATACGCGGCACCTTTTACGTGCTCGTAAGATTCGCGCGCAATTAATAATATAATTGGTGTGTTAGCCCGTATGGAAGGAGAAACAGTCGCGCTCGCTCGCCGGCACGTATATAAGCAAGTGCATGTTTTACTGCGGAACTTCAAAGGTGAAAATACCGTGCGAGCGAGGAGAGAACGAGAGAGAGAGAGAGATAGAGCGAGAGAGAGAGACCGCGCGAATTTAATTAACGCAATCAAATGAAAATATTCGCGTTAGCGTGCCAGCGCATTGACACTTGCGTTCGCGCACACATACACACATACTCGAACGTGAACAACCACACGCACGGGCAGAAATACGCTCGATTATAAATGAACGGCAGCAGCGGGCGGGCGAGAGAAAATACGTTCGGGAGCGCGCTGGTATGTATATATGTGTATATATATATAGTCGATTTGTCGATGTCGCCGCTGCCGACTCATTATGCAAAAGTTCGTTGCTCGCTCGCGCTCTCGTTTCGCATATTCGCGCATCGCACGGCGGCGGCCCCGAAACGCGCTCGTTTTCAAAACGCTCTCTCTCTCTCTCTCTCTCTCTCTCTCTCTCTCTCTCGCTCTCTCACTCGCGTTCGCGTGTGGCATTGACCCAGAAATATATACGCGCACGCGCTCGTTTTCAATGAAATGTCCCGCGATCAGCGCCCGTTCCTCCTTTTTCAATGATTCGCGCGCTCTCTCGCTCTCTCTCACTACCACAGTGCAGTACTATATACGCGTTTACCCCGGGATAATGCGACGCGCTCGCTCACTCGCCCGGCGCCAAGTACACGAGCTCATGCGGGGCGTCGCGCGATTTTTTTCCATGACACGGGGGGACGCGCGCTTTTTTTGTCGTTTTGAAGTGGTACGTACCGAGTTGGAGGGAGGCAGAGAGAGAGAGAGAGAGAGAGAGAGAGAGAGAGAGAGAGAGAGTAGTGAGCGAGAGGATGTAATAGCACACGAACTGTTCGCGAGCTTCCGAGGGCCGATTATTTTTTTTCGAGGCTGCGATTCGGCCTGGTACTATATATGCGCCAGAGTGTCGATTGTATTCGATTTTTCAATTTCACAAGGGAGGAGGATGGGAGGTAAAAGGAGGAAATGTTGATGCGAATGTTATTCTTGCAAATGGAGATTGTGTTGGCGATATATCGGGTAAATTGTTTTTTTCGCGGTTATTCGTAAGTGATATGATTGTAAACGAATATACGCGATAGGCGTGGGTGAACAATAGTGATTTTTATCGATGAGGTATGGTTTGATCGTGGTTACATTCGGATTTTGAGAAATCTCCACGAAAATGCGTATTTTCGCGCGTTCCATCACTCTCTGCTCATATTTAAATGTTTCAATTGTGTCTATACAAGCTTTCGTACACTAATCAATATATTGAAGATTTTGATTATTGCAATAAAAAGTGTCAAATTCTCAATATATTATCTCTAATTATCATTGCGTGAAATTTACACGTTCCAGTGAGTTTTAGACATCTAAATGACGTTATCTTAAAAAAAGTCTCTCGTGAAGAAAGGACATAAGCGAACATTATCGGCAGCTAGTGTATATGTATTCAAAATGTGCACAATAACGTGGAGAGGAAGAAAGAAGGAGAGAAAAGGAAAGAGGGAGGAGAGAACAATAAATAAAGTAAATTAAAAGTCAATATTTTTGTCCAGTGTAAGAATTCTTATTATAAATCAGAATTAAAATTTAAAAACAATTGTTGTCATAAAAAATCAATACAATTGTTATTTAACATTTTAAACATCAATTTATTTAATAACATAATAACACTCGCATACAAATATCACATTAAATATTGTATTATTCAAACACTTGGAAAAAGCATTGTAATGCACTGAACAAGAACCCTTGAATAAGGTTTTACACGAAATGCCTATAGGTGGCGTAGCGAGGGTCATTCACAGGCTCGGATGCTTCACTCATACAAGGGGTCACATGTACTTATTTTTCGTGTTTCTAACAGTTATTTTAAATACATATATACAAATACCGATCGCGATTGTTTATTTGTATTAATTTATAATAAAATTGATCTATGATTCGATTATAATTTGAAAGTTACGTTTATTACAATCAAATTTTAAATAAATAAATAAAACAATAAAATAAAGTAAAAAATTAGAATCTTTAATAAAAATTCGATATGGAATGGCTAGAAATATTTACATAATCAATTCGTTATACGATGTACAATTTCCGAGCAAATATGAACCGAATATAAAAGTCTATTTAAATACGGATTAGCAAGAACTAAAGTCAGTAGAAAATAAAGTGTACTTTGTCAATAAGAAAATCAGACAACGAGATACGAGAAGCAAATAAACTCGCGAAAGCAAAAACCAACGCAAGACTTCAATATACTCGTAATCCTGAGCAACCACACATGCGCTACTGACGTTCACATCCGCACAAATACATACATGCAGAATACGAGCTTTCGAGCACATAAAAAGACGAACACCTGTGTATAGACTCGAGCTTTAAAGCTCACAGGGCTGCAAGAAGAGACGGAAGGAGGGGAAAGGGAGAGAATAGTCATTCGTTCGAGACGGCAACGCGAAGGGGCGACGAGTCGACGGCCGAGATGCATACTAATTACCCACGGCATTGTCCCACCCGTCGTCCTGTAAAGACGCGCTAATTACATTTCGCGAAGAAGTTTTGCGCACGGACAACGAAGCGTGACTTTGTCTTTAAATCATATACTCTCCGCTCTTCTCTTCATCTCGCTCGTCTCTCTCCCTCTTTGTTGGATTATACCGTTAATTCATCTTGTGCAATACTTTCTCGAATGCAAGGCGAGCGACTTTTTCCGCTTTCTGTTCGTTTTATCGGCAGGAGCATAAAAAGTTCCAAGTTAACATCAGTTGAAAATATGTTTAATGCAAAGTCTTGCCTAATGGCGTTAAAATAGCTTATTAAATTAGCAGGCTTTGTTCGCGAGCTTTGTCGTAAGTTACTTTTTCGAATAGTCGAGTTATTGAATTCCTTTATGTAAAATAAGATTTTGTTACCAATGCGATAAATTTACTCGTTACATATATTACATAGATATTTTTAAAAAGATTCGAATATAAAGCTCATTATGATAAGTAGCAAAAAAATACTAACCAATAATATAAATGCACTTCGCTGCATCTTTCAATTATTAAAAAATAAACTTGATCGAATAAAACTCTAAAAGAATATAAGCTTGTGCGTATAGCCCTAAAGATATATAGTTAATTAGCGACGCTAATTGGTGCACTCTTCCAGTGTAAATAGGAAAAGCCTTACACACATACCCGTGTGTACGTCTCAAGCTCGCCACCCTCGCACCCCTCGGTTGAATTCTAAGAAAAAAAAATAACGCCGACAATTAAGCAATCTCACGCGCTTGCTTATACGATCCAACGACTGAATTATGCTCTTTCTCTCTCTATCTCTTACTCGCATCATATTCACAGCATGATTAACGTACGTACTTGCATGGAAAAAAAAAGAGAGAAGGCGAAGGTGGATGTGAAGCTGGGAGAAAAGAGAGAGGGGAAGAAAGGAAAACAGTGCGGAGAAATACAAATAAAGTTACGCGTCGCCGCATACCACTCACGCGTGTGCACGTATACAGGGACAATTTCGCGTCTATGGGCTCGGGTGTATTTAAGTTACACCCATTCGCGTATATACACACACACATACATACGAAGGCGCAGAGGCACAGGAGACGACGATGACGATGATGACTGCTGCCCGGAGAATCGTTCTTCCTGTGCGCGCTCTCTCTCTCTCTCTCTCTCTCTCTCTCTCTCTCTCTCTGTATGTTTTTTGTCTTCGGTGCGGTAGTCGCGCTCGACTTTGTAACCGCGGAGAGAGCTTTTTCGCTGCGCGCCGCGGTCCTACAGGAGAAGATTGGCTCGACAAAGCCCCGCTACTTAACGCGATGATCCTCCCCGCTCTTCGTCACAATTATCATCGTCTGTCGTCATTTTTTCCTTTTTTTTTTCATGCTCGCTCACTCGCTCGTTTAAGTATACGCGCTACAGCCTAAGCTTCCGTCCTCCTTCCTTCCCGTACTCTCTTTTTTTCCTACCCGTTCTTTTTTTTTCAACCGCTCGTTGCACGTATGTGCACTAGTAGCCTGCGCATTGCTCCCCTTCTCCTCCTCCTCTTCCTCCTTCCGCACGTCGTCCTCCTCCTGCCGTGCGCTTATGCGCGCGCGCGTGCGACAATTTTCCACTTTAGCGAGTTTTGCTCGCTGAAAACTAATGACCGTGCGTCTCGCTCTTTTTTCTGCGCAGATTGACGAATGACGCCGTAACGGAGAGCCGGCTGCTGCGAGCGGGACACCGGTGCACGAGAGGTGAGTAATGAGGCTACTCCTTAAAGCTTGTGGAGCTTTCTTTTCAAGCATAGCAGGTCTCCCTCTCTCTCTCTCACTCTCTTTTTCGCCCTCGCATATATGCGCTTTTTGCGTTAGCTTCGTTTGTCTCTATATCTATCGCTCTCTTGCTCACCGGAAGGCGAGTAATTGATATGTGCGTAGGTATGCATTTGCGTGTGCGTCGCTTTTTAATTGGCCGACGATACGACGTATGCAGAGAGGGAGAGAAAGAGAGATAGAGGGAGAGTGAGAGAGAGTGAGGGGAGGGGAAGGGCAGATGGAGGGAGGCGAAGGCTCGCTGAAATTGCAGCGAGAGCTACTTTTGCTTTTTCTCTCCTGTTCGTTTTCGAGGCAAAATTGAATCAAGAGTGGATAATTGCTTTCTCGAAGTAATCTTGTTTAAAATTAAAAGAGCCCGAACCCACACTGTGCGCGCTACGTTAAATCTTCGTCGCGCGGGGCATACGCTGACAAGGGAGTACAGTAATTGGATTGATTTTTTGAATCTATTTTTCCCTACGAATAAAGCATATTTTTTGTTACATTTAGTTCAATACTGCAAACAACGTTAACTCATTAGAATTTTTCAAATTTTCCACTCTTCGATGAAATTTTGTTCTTAATTTAAGTGTATATGGTAATTTATGTTTATTGTTTTTCATTGTGTCTAAATTATACTTGAAATTTAATAAAAAATTTCTGATTATATTAACATAAAAGTACAAAGTTCGAAAATAACCGTACACATAATACTCATTTGTTATACGTCCAAAACTTGATACAAACTATAGTCTGTTACTCATCCGCAAGTAATAAACAAACTTTCAGCATTTCCGCAGGACGAAAAAAGCAAAGTTTACAATGACTCTGGGCGGAGCGAATTAACCGAAAAAATTCTTGACTTTCGCAATTTCGTGTGTGCGGGGGAGGGTCGGAACAATGCGAACGAACGTCCCCGGCGCAGACCGACGTAGCTCGACTATGAAAAACTCGGGGATGTGTCGTATTGCGGGCTCTCTCTCTCTCTCTCTTTTTCCCTCGAGGGGTCGGCCGTGGCGCATACATATATGCGCGTCTTTATGAACGCATCTGAAGTAGACAAGTGCATTAAAACCCCCTCCGCGGAAGCGTTAGCTCAGACTTCAAGAGCTGCGCGCAGCCGCCCCCGCCGCGTATAAGAGATATAAGAAGCGCAAGGCGGAGGAGAAGAGAAAGAGAGAGAGAGAGAGAGAGAAGCGGCGATATATGATGAAGGACCACGAGGCCAAGAATAACCGGCGTGGCCTGCACAAAAGAATGCAAAGTAAGAACCCCCCGAGAGAGGAGGAGTATACAGACGGAGGAGCGAGATGCTTTTCCACGCGACTACGCTACGCTTATACCATCGTATACGGCATTATCATACAAGACGCGCAGGTACGGTAGAGCAACGTTTGATAATTATTGTCTTTCGCGGGTACCAGGCGGCTTTTTTTTAAAAGAACCGATCGTTTGTAGCGGAAGGAAAGATGAGAAGAGGAGGGTGAATTTTGATTTTTATTTATGCAAGACTAGTGATATTCGGGATATTTTAATTTCTTAAATTTGTTCTTATCTGTAAGGGATAATAGTTTGGTAGATATAAATCTTACGATAGAGATGTAGCATAGAAAGTTTGATTAATTACTATAAGATTAATGCCAAAACTTTAGGGTTCATACCATCTGCTTAAGATAACACGTTCATGTGATCCCTCAAGTGATGACATATTATTCAAAATCTCATTAGGGTAAGTTTCGTATCCTTTTAGTGACATGTATATGATATCGTTATAGATTGATATTTCATTAATCTACATAATTCGTAAAGAATAATAAAATAGACCAGAAAAAATACTGTAGAACACGTATATTATAGTAGTTTAAATTCGCAACAACCTTTGTATACATATCTCCATCCTCTAACTTACGTAATGGTTACTCATCTAATTCACGTTAAATTCCGCCAACAAAAGCATTGAAATAACGAAAGCTGAAAAGAGCCTCGCTCCACACGTCGTCTCTTTTATAACAATGAGCGCGCGCACGGCAGGCTATTTTCCTTGACGTAAGTCGCACAGTGGCGGCAGTAGCAACTCGATACACCTTTTATGTAACGAGCCATCGAAACAGAGCAAAAGAGAGAGAGAGAGAGAGAATGAGACGACGTTGTTTCCTCTATCCACTCTGAGAGGTGGGCGAGGGATCGGGTGAAAAAAACAAGAGTCTACCGGAGAGGAGAGAAAAAGAGAGAAGAATGAGGTCGAACCATCGAGAGTCGCTCTTGATCAAGCAGCTCGACTGCGGCGCTGCTGCTGCTGCTGCTACTACTGCCGCAACCTTGGCGTCATCCTGTGCCCGCGTCGTTAATTAATCTCTCGTCGTCCAGCACGTTCGATGCGCCGAACGAGCCAATGCCCACTCAAACAGAGGAGAACAAAGCCTCTAGCCGACGGTCAGCAGTAGAGAGGAGGGAGACGCGCGCGACACAAAAAAAATGAGGAGCGCGCAGCAGAGATAAAGAGCGCTCGTGCGTATGTATATATATGTATATGTATATATATGTATGAGAGAAGAGAAAGGAAGTGAACGACGAGGCGAGTCGAAGAAGAGAGAGAAAGAGAAAGAGATAGGCGCGGCGCCGGTGTATATCCGCGAATCGCGATAGCGACGAGTAGGAGGAGAGAGAGAGAGAGAGAGAGAGAGAGAGAGAGAGAGAGAGAACGCGCACGCTCGTCCGAATGGCGGCCGTCACAATGGAGATCAGCCGACGCTGGCGCACTCCTTCCGGAAAGGATCGGCGAAATCATTCTCTCGGCGTGGTAGCAGTAGCAGCAGCAGCAGCTCTCGGCGTCATTCTCCTCGTCGTCCGCTCTCTCGCACGCACTTATGGGCGAGCTGAATGAGGCCGGATCTTCGCTCGCCTGAGTACCTGGACGCGAGTGAGAGAGAGAGAGAACAGCAGTCATTGGACGGCCCCCGATTGCGTCTCTCGACCAATCACGACCTCGAAAATAAAGGAGTGCTCGAGGCGAGGATGACGTTCGCTTGTATTGTATATATATGTAGTTCGTGTCTACTCTCTGGCCGAGTCTTCCTCGCACTCTGTACTCGACTACTACCACGTATAACGTGATCATTATTGATTATATCACCGCTAGTAGCGTGTGCAAGCTCGATGGAGATGGCGAGGCCGCTTTTCTAGGAGATCGTTGCGCTGTATTAGGATATCTTCAAGTCGATGGTGTAGTCGTCATTGATCTATATACGTATATGATACCGGCAAGTCCGTCATGTATGCCAATGTTTTCAATAAAGCCTCATTCCGGTTTAAGAGTGCAAGATCGCATTCAAGTATGTAGCGTCAATCATCTATGCTCACGCGGGGAGCCGAGATAACTGTCATTAGGTGATATGTTATGCAAAGGACGTTACATTTTTCATTATTTAATAATAAGTAGAAAATGTACATTTTTCAAGTAACATAAGTTGACGTTGAAGGATCCGTATAGCCATGAAAGTTTTAAAGGGTTCTTTACTTTGCATTTACTTTATTAAACCGATAACATCTGAAATACATGGCATAAAAATTCATTCAACATTTATTAAAAATAGGTTATCCAACCGCATTCTTTTTTTCTTCATTACGTATTCTTAAAAGTATTACAACTTAAATACACATATAGACTTGTTCGACTATACGTTATATAATGTCCTTGTAACATTCATAATTCATAAACAATTTCAATAACACACTTTAGAGCTAAACCACCGACTTTGTGCGCGCGTGCGGAAATTCTTTGCAAGCCGTACGTATATATAAATGCGCGGACCTATGCTGCACTTACATACATCGATGTCATTTTTACAGCACTGGATAATTACGTTCGGTCAGTCACGAAGATCCACCGCAGTGTCGGGACGACACGCGCATGCACGCGAATGGAATAAAAATATACCGATCGCCCGGTAAAAGACGGATAATTTCATGGAATTGGCCGAAGCGCGCATGATAAGATCACGTAACTCTCCTCGCTGCCATTATTGTCGTGCGAGTATATTGCAAACGCAAAAGTCGACGGCAGGAGGAAAACACGTAATTGAGCGATAAAGACTATAGTATGCGCATATAGAGATCACGAATGTGTATATATCGTGGCCATCACGTATATATGTAGTGCGTGTTCGCGAGCGGGAAAAGGAACGCGCGCGAGCGATTTCGTGTCGGAACTACGGAAGATGCCTCCGGACAATATTCCACAGCCTGACTCTCTTTCTCTCTCTCTCTCTCTCTCTCTCTCTCTATGTACATATATCGCAATATGGATTTTACGTATTGCAAGAGTGGCGTATAGACCGCGGCGGTTGTAACATTTTTATATACATACACGTAAAGGCACATTTTATACTTTTGTTGACGGTGGTGTTGCTTTGTGCACGAGTTACCTATATGTATAAAAATAATATAGTCTTTTACGCGAAAGTGTCAAGTAAATGTTTAAGAGAATGAAATAATTCTAATTTTTAAAATCCGCGATAATTCTAAAAAGAAACTTGCATTCCTGCGAATAATTATACGAAGAAGAAATTTATTATCCTCATTGTGCTCTCGAGAGTCTCGAGAGAAGATCGGCCAGTGACGGTACGAGCCTGTTCTTGCGATTGTGCGCATATCTTGCGACTTCCGGTTCCTGTAAGCAAGAAGCGCGTGCTCCGAAAGATAAATCCCCGTTATCGGTAGTGCGCGGGCTCGCACCAATCGCTAGCAAGACGGAAAAGACAACGAAGAAAGATTATTAAAAACAAACGAGGCACAGAAATCTTTTCTCGGCTCGTCCTCTAAAGGCTTATCTCCTCGGGGAGTTTGCCGGTCCGGGTGCGCGCAGATGACACGTTCGAGGCTCATGTTCTCTTTGTGCTCGAAGAAGAATAATGAGTCGACGGAAGGAGATGATAAAGTCAATTAATTTACATTTTTAGCTTCTACTGATATACAGGAACTAAATTGTCAACTTTTCAAGAATATATAACATTTTTTTTTTTAAACTCTCAATATTTCAAGATAGTTCGTATAGGCAATTAATTGAACTTTAGCACTAAATATCGATCCACATATTCGAAAATATAAAAAGACCTACATAGTATTAACAAGATGAACGTTCTTACAAGTCGATTCAATCCTTTATCGTTTCTACCAATCGATCGAACGCGCAGAGCCAAAAAAAGCAGTGCGAAAGCGATAAAGACAATGATATATATCGCGCAGCGTCGATGCGCAAACTGAGCTTTAAAACTAATTTGTTACAGTATTATACAACGGAGCGAAAGAGCAGCAGCAGCATCAGGAGCAGTAACAGCCCCCCCCCCTCTCCTTCTTCTCCACGGCATTCAATACCAATGTTTCTCCATTTCATATGAAACATTATTGATTGGTTCGGCTCGAGTGCGCCGGTAGATTGTAGACCAGCGGCAGTGGCAGCAGCTCTCTTACAATTTATCTCCCTATCTGTCTCTCTCTCTCTCTCCTGCAGTTTTTTCTCTGTCTCCCTCTCACTCATTCTCTCTCTCTCTCTCTCTCTCTCTCTCTCTCTCCCTATGCCCGCGCGCGCGCATCTTCCTTCCTTTTTCTCCCGCTGCTTTATTCCAACGTTTCTCTTGGAGAGCGAGGGGGTGGTTCGAGATGCATTGTGCTCTCCGCGACTGGTCAAAGTTTTCATCGTTCATCGCTCCCTTTTTCGATCTATTCGCGTCCTGGACACATATATATGCACGTCGTTCTACATGTATGTGTGCATGTACGTGTGTTTATATACGTTCGTCTTTCTCTGGCCGGTTCGACACTGGCATCTCGTTTGCAGATTTCTCTCTCTCTCACTCTCTCTCACTCACTCTCACTCCTTTCTCTCCAACCCTAGTTCTCGCTGACTCTCTCTCTCGTTCGTTCAACGCCGATAATTATTGCAGTCCGGCTTTTCGCCTCTATCTCTCTCTCTCTCCCTCACTCTCGTGTATGCTTTCTTTTCGCATTCGCTATTCGCAGAGGTTAAAAGCTGTCGTGTGTTTGCTCTACTTCATAAATAATTTAGATTTTATTTTTAAACTACTCAAGGAGTATCTGTCCAATGTAATATTTTAAAGTGTCTATATTAGTGTAGTGTATTTGAAAGGTCTTTTTTTAGAAGGAACATGATAATTAATATTTAAATATTTTTCAGAATTCAAACTTATTTTTATCGTTGACAAAAATTTATCTATCTTGCATTAACAGTCCGAAATAATATTTATAAATCATTTTAGATTTTTACGCTAACCAAATTAAAAGTAATATTTTAGTAAATCAGTCAGACAGTATTTTTTGTCTGTATGGAGAGAGATTATTTTGAGTAACGGAGTATCAATAAATCATAATAATAAATAGTTCATCTCGTACAGTATTTAAGATGATATACGAATTCTATGCAAAAGATAGAACACGAAAAGAGTGTTTCATTCGCAGCAGCAAAAGGCAAGGATGAGGTTACAGGTATATAAGCATCTCGACTCCTTGTTTCCCTCGACTACTTTTTCCACGATGCGAGTTCCAAGTATCCGTGTACGAACATGCCGTCGTACACGTGCATTCTCCCCCAGCGCCTGTACATGTATAAGGTATCCTATCTCGCGCGGACATTATGCGCTTTTCGCAGGAATTTGAAAAATTTTCGAGAGCCTCGGGCCGAGTTCGGCTGCACTTTTGTGCTCCTTGTACGCGAAGTATACATCGCCGTGAAGCTATCCAGTAGAGGCAAAAGACACACATGTATAAGGCTTACTCGTGCGCTAGAGCTAATTATGACTCGGAAGAACTCTTGCTTTGCCACTATAGGAAGGTAATATCGCTGAACGCATATATACGAGCGAGTACTTGCAAGTTGGAAGCATATAGTCGAAAAAAACAAACGCGTCTTTACCATCTATATACCGTATAAGCTATATATCAAATGAACAAGCGGGTCAATTACCATTCGGTATACGAATTTTATCATCATTGAGAGAATAACAAACTGACACCTTGTAAAAATCGGGTATCATTTTATTCTCTCAAATTAACGTATACGAGTGTATCGCGCAGACAAAGCAATCAGATGACGTTATTCCATTAAAAGGTGAAAAATCAGGAAAAAAAAATAATAACCGATTTCCGGACTTTGGCTCTCTTCTCTCTCTCTCTCTCTCTCTCTCTCTCTCTCTGTCGCTCACATGGCTAACTCATCAGTTAGCTCAGCAATATATACATACACGAGCGTACACAGAAATTACACACCCCCATGGCAAATCGATTATCGGCTTTGCTCGGCTCGCGCTTGACTTACTTCGACTCGTATACATATATATATACACATATATACGCACATGCACAGCTTACACATACATACACTACACTTGGCGCGCCGAAATAGTTCCGGGGACCTCTGTGCGTTACTCGTATCAATTGGAGGGGATGGGCCGATGGTACGCTCACTACACAACCGAAGACAGAGTCTATACATTCTTGGGCTTACGCTACCTACACTTGATAATTTATTTCTTGCCGATTCTCCAGCCCCTGGCGACGACCTCACTCATTCTGACCGCAGCTCAATTTTCGAAACTGTCTTTCCTCCTCGCGCGTGCGCGCGCAACTATTTCGAAATCAATTAAACTTGGCGAAGTTGGGGGGGCTGAAGAGGAAACGAATCGTTAATCAGGCGAGTATAGCTGTAATCCTTCCCGTCCCAGCAACTCGTCGGCAGCAGAGTATATAGCATCGCCATGAGCTAATCTCGGCATTTCTCTTCTTCTTTCGTTGGCGTCGCGAGCGAGCGAGAGCTATTGATTTATCGGACGGCATCGCACCTACCGTTCATACTCGAAATAATTGACACTGGGGCGCTATTTAAAGAATGTGCATTAGTATAGTCGCCATCGCGTACATACGTGGTCATAGCTTTTCTCTCTCTCGATGTTTTAAACTTAGAAGTCAAAGTGTTTTTATATGTATAAGTAAAAAAAAAACGCAAAAAGGAATACTTATATCAGTCGGTACTATGTAGGACTTTGGATTTTTAAAATGTTTTGTGTTAAGCAGCTTCTCGATTTTTTCTCTAGAGAACCTTATGTGTAATAAAGTGTTAGTATATTATGACACAAAGGTAATAAGCAGTAAATAAATCACAATACGCACTTCGTATGAGGGGGTAATAATTTCCCGATAAAATTAGTCCCCGGCAATAATAGTTTTCCAAATTATAAAGTGATCATAATTACTGCCTACGAGTGTATAAACATTTTCCGAGTGAGTGAGCCGGAAAAACCATTCATTCACGGCAATTCCTTTAACCACACACGCGCGCACTATACGCTCCCACCCTCCATAGCCGCCCCCTTCGAGCTCGAAAATGTAATCATTCGAAACATTATATAACGCGCAGAGAGAAAGCGTGCGAGCATACAGCCCGCGTCAACAATTCAATTCCGTCGAATAAATAAGTTTACCTTTGCCCTCCACATTCACATATATACACTCGTATAGCGACCACAGCGTTTAATGATTTTTTCACCGCATATATACAACGCGCAGAGAGAGAGAGAGAAAGAAAGAGCGAAACTGGCCGAACCCTTTTGTTGCAAGATCATGCATAAGGCATGACCGCCGCGGGGACGTAACTTATACACTAACGAGTCGGCGTGTACATGTATGTCTATATATATATATACGGGGGTGCGCGCAAATACGCGCGTGGAATTTTGCGAAGCAGCAGTATAGTATATATAGTATTGTGAACGCAGGCGCGTGTGCGAGCTCTAAACGAATAAATGTGCAAATTTGACGACCTGGGTCCTCGAATGTTTGGAAATACAGCGCACGGTGCGTGAGTGTATGTATGTGTGTGTGTGTATATATATATATATATATATATACACACGCGCGGCAGAGAACTGGTCAAAGTCTACCGCGAGTTTTGTGCGGAAAAGAGCGAGTATGGGAAGTGGATGGGAGAGAGAGAGAGAGAGAGAGAGAGAGAGCGCGAGATAAAAATGGAGAGGAAGGTTTTAACGGTGCCCAGTCCAGTAAAAGTCATTAACGCAGAATTTGAATTTCGCGTAGCGTGGAGAATTTTTTTTTTTTTCGATTGCGTATGCTGATTCGGAGGTTTTATATTTATTTAAGATACATGCGCGTCCGCGCACTCGACGGTCGAATTTATAGGTTTAAAAGTTTTTAGCTTGGAAAGAAATGATATTATTTTTACTACACGGAGAAAAACTTCATAGTAAAAATTACCATAAATCATTGAAAGAGGAGGATATACTCAAATTATGAG